>JAXQQM020077363.1:0-14860 GCA_034641835.2 Pinus albicaulis | reverse complement strand
CATATAGTGTATTACACTTCATCAGTTTACTAGCCCTGGTCGATAATTTATGTTAACAATTCAAGACACTAAATTGACTAAACAAGCTCAATAGTAGAAACTATGAAGGTTGTCTTAACAATGGGTGTATGTGCGCGATGAAGTGAAATTATTGGATGGATTATCAAATTAGTATCAATTGGTATTTGGAACAAGAAGCCTGCCTATCAACATAATACAAATTTTTATCAGTGGAGCAGTGGTATGGTATAGGTCCTCGGGATTAGAATATTATAGCAAAAGTACATCAAGGTAGTTTTCCCAACATTATCATCATTATAGTATATGTGGATTAAGCTTTGGTTGCTCTGATTATTGAAAAGTATTTTCTGATTGTAAATACTGGAGAATGTCGAGTTGCATTATTAAAGCATGAAAAGTCAATAAAAGTGCTAAAGAATCATTACCTTATTTACATTTGAAGTATTATATTGAGAACTGAAGCAATATCTATTTCTAGATATAACTGCATGCCTTCCTCAAGTCAGTACAAAAATATATCTTCAAGGCCTCTTTCTTAAGATCATTCATAAAATCGTAATATTCCTAAATTAGCTTGCAGCTAATAGGAATATTAATTTTGCCTTGTTTATTTTTCATTTCATGATTAATGAATAAACCGTAAAGGAGGACATGTAAAACTCCTAAAAACAAGAATAAATCAATGCCTATGTGAACAGAGACATATCTGGGCTATGTAAATTACTCCTGTAGATGTGAATGGGTCTAAATCACAAAAGTGGGTCACCTTTGACCAAGTCAACAACGCAGTCTAGATGCATTGAACCTCCTTGAGGGACAGCGCAGTCCTAGAAGGAGACTCTAAATGTGAAAGGGGCTAAACTAATGAAGTGGTTTAGGGTTTTTCCAAGACTCCAATCTTATAAAAGGGGAGGAGAGCAACAAGAGAGGGTTGTTGAATATTATTATTTTCTGAAGGTATTGTCTACTCAGACATCCCTTGTTGTGCTTTTCTGTTCAGGATTCCCACCTCCTTCCTTGATTAGCTCTTGGAGGAGACTTGTGCTATCTTGTCCAATATAAAGCTTGAGCCAAGCTTCACCTTACACCTACAGCACTGCTCCTGTTGAGGGTTGAGCTGTCTCTGTGATTTGTAGCAAGTGGAGCACTAGATCTGCTTAGATTTAGATTTTTCTAGTGCCTCTTCTTAGCGAGTGTGCCTTTTAGCCTCCTGGAAGATTTCATTAGCTAATTTTACTTCAGATATGCATCTTGGCATTAGGAAAAATCATCCTTAGAAGCTACAACAATGTTTCTCTCCCTGGATAGCATTATTTGTAGATCTACAGCTATAGGGTGTTGTGTCTACATTTTGGAGGAGAGATCTCCGGTGTTGGGATTCTTCCTCTCACTATGGTGATCCATGGATTGGCCATCCAATCCATGTTAGTTTCAGTTCTAATCTGTTGTACCATTTTCTTATTCAGAAATTTCTGAATCATTCTGCAGATCTGCAATCTTAGATCTCATATCTACTCTCTGTGCTTCACGTTTTGCACAGAACCCCAAGTGGAATGTATAGATCAGCATTTCTTGTACACATATCTATATTAGATATAAAATTTTATGTACATATATACTCTAGATCTAAAGAATAATAAACTGCTACTTCAGCCACATAAAATAATGCTGTCATGGTTATGCAGTCTTTTCCTATGGTTGTAGTACCTCATTTCTGAGGATTTTTGCTGTATAATCTCATTATTTCTCTTGTACAATGTATGGGTTGTAATGTAAATCTAATTTTCTGTTATAATACTTATTTCTGAACCTCCATATCAGCCTCCTAATGTGCTTCAGTGGATTTTCATTATTTCTGAAGCAATCCTTTGCATATAGCTGCAACCCCTCTCTTTGGGTGATTTTCAGCTAGACTAGTTTGTGGGAGATCTGTTTAACCCACCTAGTCTGATCTGTTTTTTCTCTCCTTTTGGATTTAGATCTTATATGAGCTGATATAAGGGATATAGGATCTACAAACTAATTTCTATACACATAATTCTCAAGAGAGCATTATTTCAGTAGGCTTGCTGAGCTGTCCCGATTTTGGGATATTACAGTGGTATCGGAGCAAGATCTTTGGCTCAGCCTGTGGCTTCAAGCCAAAGTGTTTTACATAAAGGAGCAAGTTTAGAACGATGAATAATATGATTTTACTCTCATCAATTTTCAGATACAGTAAGAACCTCTCCAAGGAGGTTGAGCAAGAAGAAGAAAGAAGAAGCAGTGAAACTCCTAGAAAGTTTCAAGAGCAGGAAGATCTTTTGATCAGATCTACAAGATCTATACATGAGGAAAATTATAAATCCTCATCTCATGGATATGTGCACTTAGCCATATCACCAAAGCTTCAATGTTCTGTTTTTGATTTCTTCATGAAGAGGAAGAAAGGAGGTGTACTCGAGAAAAAGACTCTTAGAGAGTATTTGCAGGAGTATGAAGATCAATCCAAGGAGTTCAAAGATAACTTGAACTTCCAAGGGTTCTGCAAGATCAAGGAGAGAAAAGGCATAAAGAATGAGAAGCATGGTATGGGTAGATTCTATCTATCTACCTTTGATGGATCACCTAAATGTCCAGTTAGGGTTTGGGTGGAGGAGCTAGACAACTTTGTGCAACAACATCAAGTTTCAGAGATTAAAGCCATCAAAGCAGCAGCACTGCATTTTGAAGGTAAAGCATATGCTTGGTGATTGTTTGAGTCTTTTTCCTTGAAGAATGCAAATACACCTACTTATGCAAGGTTTATTGCAAGATTGGTAGAAAGGTTTGATGAAGGTCGATGTGTAACATCTTTTGTTGACACTGTCAAACCACATTAGACAAATATTTTGCATGAGTTGGAAGGGTCTATGAATCCAAATCCATATTTGAAAACCATGGAAGAAGGTGTAAGTTTTTTTAATGCATTGCTAAGGGCAAGATCTCCATTGGATGAAAGGTCCTCTTCTCAAGAGGAAAGCATGAAGGTTTCTCCTTCAATAGGTGACCAAGATCTAAGGTCTCTTCTTTAGGATGAGACAATTTCAGTTATTGAAGAGGAGGAGAAGATAGGAGATGATAATGCAGTCACAACAAAGGCACCTCAAGCATCTCATGAAGAGGAGGATGGATCACTTTCTCCAAGGAAAGGAACTCTTGCACACTTGCAAGAAGTTCCACAAGGTCTCACACATAGAGCTCTTGGCATAACACATGAGCAACATGTACCATCATTGTCAAATGATGAGATCTTGAAGATAGAAGGAGGAAAGGAGGAGGAAGGGCATCACAAGATGGAGAGCATGAACCCTTCTCTATTTCAAATCTTGGGAGGACAAAGAATGCAAGAGAACCTATGCAGTAAAGGTAGGGGCAAATATGTCTACCTACATCCACATTCTACTCTATGCATTGACACCTCTTTGCAAGGAGGTATTTTACCAAGAGCACCTCTAGATAGGAGGAAGTATAAAGTGTTATCTCAACTATGGGCAGCATATACATACTTGGATAAGGAGGGAGCCTTGGGAGAAGCCAGCACAGCGCATAAAATCTCTCATGAATTCAGGAGAGAGATGAGCGATTTCCTGAAAGGGGCATTGCTAACTCCTACTCAGATATCTGCACTGAGAGAGGAGAAATCAAAGATCTATGATGGCATGAGCATGAGGACACATGGCAACTTCATATCTTTGGGGCAGCCCATGATTTCTTCATTCACAAAGAATATTTCTAAACATGACAAGGGGATGCTAACCCTCTTGTATACATGGGCCAAAATGAGGAAGTTTTGGAAGACAAGGACCTTCCGAGGGGAAGTTGATTTCCATATGTTTCAATATTGTCTTAGGAAAGATCAGCTACAAATGGGGTAGGAAAGGAGAGATTATGATGCTCCAACATGTGATTTTGATATTAGGAATGTCAAAGAAGGGAGCTATGAGAAGGCAGGTGCTGCATTTCAGACCTCTACAGCGCTGTCATTCTTGGAGAGCTTGGATCCTTATTGGGATTCCAAAATCATGATGGACTATTCCAAGGACCTTTTCACATGTGGGGTTCTTGATGGGGAAGTAAAGGATGAAAGGTTCAAGGTAGTTTATGGAGTCATATATTTCTATAATCTTATCCTTTTGAACAAAGACTCCAAGCTCAAGGAGGGACTAATAGATGCAACCTATGAGATCCTGTTTTCCAAACCCACTGGTTTCATTAGAGCATATCATACTCTTTTGGGTGGATTCATATGGGAAGGCTTCAAGGAAGAGGTGCACTCTCATATGAAGATGTGCATGGACTACTTGGTAGAGGAGGAGGAACATAGCTCTTGGGAAGAGCCACCATTCACACCTCCCTACTCATTGAGTGTGAGAGTGAACTCATCCATGAGTTACCCCACTAATGTAAAACAAGTATATAGAGAGGCTTGCCTTTCTGAGCATAATAATGTATCTCCTATATGCTTATATTTTTCGAACACTCATTTGCAGGATATTGTGCCAAGATGGGGCACTATTTATGATGGGTTTCATGGGCCACTCAAGGCCATGAACTATGTTGATGCAGGCCATTTCTTGAAGGATCTTGGAAAGCTATTATGTTCTTCATGGTGTGATTCCTTTACACCAACTATGATACATTTTCTCCAATCATTTAGGAGGGATGAGGCAGCAAACCAGTGTTGGGGAAGGCACTTGTCATATCCTATTATATGGCAGTTAAGGATAAAACTGCACTGGTTGCACATGAGGGAACATCTTCCTTCTCATTTATCATACATGGCAGATAGCATGATTCTAATCATGATTCCTTATGTTGGGAATGTTCTTACTCTTGAGAACATGGTTAGAGGAGAGGCACATTGGTGTGATGTGTCTTTGGGGAAAGGAGCTCCCCACTCTTTTTGCACTACATGCTTCCATGGGAGCATGAGATATTGTATGGCCACTATGATAGATCACTTGCCTCTTTATGGAGTGAGCCATATGTTTGTTGGCAACATGACTCTCATATGTATTGGGGAGGAGTTTTCCTATGGATTGCCAAGTTAGGAGGTGATCCACTTCATTTGGACGATAGCATGGAGATGGAAGTCTTTCATGAATCATGAAATTCCCCATGATTTTCATCACTTATATCTTGAGAAGGCCATGGATCAGCAAGAAGGTTTCCATAACAACCTTCCATTCTTTCATGATGAGAGTCATTTGGTTTAATAACCAAGGGTCAATTTGTACATTGAGGAAGGACCATTGGACGACATAACTATTGCAAAAAATTCAGAGCAATGGGGGAGACTATTGGATGAAGTGGCCACAAGAGAAGAAGGGGAGATTTTTTAGCACCCTTACAGTTGCTTGAGGACAAGCAACGTTTGGGAGGGGGAGACTGTAATATTCCTAAATCATCTTGCAGCTAATAGGAATATTATTTTTTCCTTGTTTATTTTGCATTTCATAATTAATGAATAAATTGTAAAGGAGGACATGTAAAACTCCTAAAAACCAAGAATAAATCAATGCCTATGTGAACATAGACATATCTGGGCTATGTAAATAACTCCTGCAAGTGTCAATAGGTCTAAATCACAAGAGTGGGTCACCTTTGACCAAGTCAACAACGCAGTCTAGATGCATTGAACCTCCTTGAGGGACAACGCAGTTCTAAAAGGAGACTCTAAATGTGAAAGGGGCTAAACTAATGAAGTGGTTTAGGGTTTTTCCAAGACTCCAATCTTATAAAAGGGGAGGAGAGCAACAAGAGAGGGTTGTTGAATATTATTATTTTCTGAAGGTATTTGTCTACTCAGACATCCCTTGTTGTGCTTTTCTGTTCAGGATTCCCACCTCCTTCCTTGATTAGCTCTTGGAGGAGACTTGTGCTATCTTGTCCAATATAAAGCTTGAGCCAAGCTTCACCTTACACCTACAGCACTGCTCCTGTTGAGGGTTGAGTTGTCCTAGATTTGCGAGGGAAGACACTCAGATCCGCTCGCATCTAGTTATACCAAGGCTTTTCCTCGGGTGTGGCTCAATCTCCCGGAAGAGTTCATTAGCTGATTGTGCTTTAAATCCACACTCCAGCATCAGGCCAAATCATTCTCCAAAGGCTATGATTTTTCTCCCCGGGACAAGAAAGCAGCTACACTACAGAGCAATGTGTTTTTTGTCTGCATTTTGGAGGAGAGATCTCCAGTGTTGGGATTTTTCCTCTCACTATGGTGATCCATGGATTGGCCATCCAATCCATGTTGGTTTCAGATATAATCTACTGTACCATTGTATTATTCAGAAATTTCTGAATCATTCTGCAGATCTGCAATCTTAGATCTCAGATCTACTCTCCGTGCTTCATGTTTTGCACAAAACCCCAAGGGGAATGTATAGATCAACATTTCTTGTACACATATCTGTATTAGATATAATTTTTTATGTAAAGATATGCTCTAGATCAGAATATTAATAAACTACTGCTTCAACCCCTGAAAATAACGCTGTCATGGTTATGCAATCTTTTCCTATGGTTGTAGCACCTCATTTTTGAGGATTTTTGCTGTATAGTCTCATTCTTTCTCTTGTACAATGTATGGGCTATCATGTAAATCTGATTTTATGTTATAATACTGATTTATGAACCTCCATATCAGCCTCCTACGGTGTATTATCTTAGAGGATCTGCGTTATTTCTGAAGAAGTCCTTTGCATATAGCTGAAACCCCTCTCTTTAGGTGATTTTTAGCTATACTAGTTTGTGGGAGATTTGTTTAACCCACCTAGTATGATTTGTTTTTGCTCTCCTTTTGGATTTAGACCTTAGATGAGCTTATCTAAGGGATCCAGGAGCTGAAAACTCATTTCTATGCACAGACTCTCAGAGAGCGTTATTTAAAGAGGCTTGCCGAGTTGTCCCAATTTTGGGATATTACAAACTGTGGTAAGTCTATTTGTTGAGATTTCAATTAAACAACTTGAAGATGTTTTGTTGAAGGTCATTATGATAGAACAGTTAAAATATCTTAAGTATGAAGGACTAGTTGTGTTAATCTTACTATTTGAAGCTCAAGAGTATTTTATTGATTCATTTAATGCCTACTTCAGTAGAAAGGAATTGTTGGTATTTCTCCATTTCAGAGAGGTTGATCATTGACATACATACCCCCCTTATGTCATAAATAAAATTGTATAGTTGATAAGTGAGACTAACCAATGAATTGAATGTATCTAGCCTCAAGGGTTTATTTTGAAAATACTCTATACAGTATTAAAGTCATTGGGTCCTTTAGATTGAAAGACGGTCTAGTTTTACAAGAAGTTGTAAGGATTCTTGGGAATCATTGTTCACATCAGTATCAAGGGCCTTTCTGCTGTTAGTGTAATATCCCTGTTAGCAGTCTAGCACATATCACCAACAATAGACAGTAAAGGTGAACCACAACTACAAATGATATATTGGCATCATCATATTTGAACAAATATGTACTGCAGATGTGTGTTGTAGAAGAAGACATATTCCATTTACAACCTTCCTCAACAGATATGTATCTCAGATGAAGATCATAATATAGACTGAAGTATATTTGGAGCAGACTTTATATGTCGTATGGAGCATTCTCAGTATTTTAGTATTATTCCAATGATGCATCTCTGATTATATAATTCTGGTACAGTTTGTTCTATGAAGTGTCCTTATCATCACTTTCAGCTTTATACAAGTGCAAGGAGTCTGTGCGTAGGGATGGTATCAGCTTACTGTGTATATACATACAAGTTCAATGATTCTCAAAGTGTTCTCCCAACAACTCTTGTATACCAGTTTGGAGCAGTATGGTATAAAGTCAGAAGAAGAAGGCCTATACACAACTCAGAGAGAAATAATGCAAAGATGGAAACTACACTGGGAAATGTGTGCAACCCTTTGCCATTGATGTCAAATGGGGTGGAAAAGCAAGTAGAAGAAGAAAGGCTCTTTTGAACAGCAAGCAGAGGAAGATAGACACTTCTCAAAATGAAAGGGGGAGGAAGTCTTGGAGGAAGTATTGGAGTATTGGTGGATGTGTTGCCATCAATGCCAAAGGGGGAGATCATTGGAAATATTGTCATTGATGGCAAAGGAGCACAAAGGAGCAGCACCTGAACTATCATTAAGGCAAAGGAGCAGAGAAGCAACAACAATAAGGCAAAGAAGCAGATTAGGCAATAATGCAGTAAGAAAGCATAAAAGAGAGGCGGAGGAGCAACAAAGAGGCAAGGAGCAGCATTGGACCATCAAATAGTGAAAAGGAGTAAGAAAAAAATCACGAATTCTGTAGATTTAGAGAAGGCATTATTATAGAATGGTGATATGTATTCCGGATTGAAATAGCGTAGTAAGGCATGCAACAAGTGATAATCCCAAGCTTGAGTGAATAAGAAATAGAAGAACAAGTCATGAGATTAGCGTTTTTAAAAATTGAATAAAGCTCAGGAAGGATAGCGAAGATGCAGAGTAGCAGTGGTTGTAGAAAGCAGAGAAATCGACTAAGGCAGAAAAGACTTAGAAGAATTCCAAAGGAGGAATCGGAGGACGAGGATCAAATTGCAGAATTGAAGTTTTAATATTAAACGACAGAGATGTGGACGCGTGTCGGGCAGAGAATGAAAGCGCACATCGCAAATCGGCAATTATAGTGTTTATGTGTTAAGGACTTCGCAAGTTAAACAAAATAACTTGCGATGCAGTAAGAATTGAAACTTGTGATGCGATAAAGGGAGGAGCCACGTGTTGGCACAATGATACAACGCATATCGCACATCGACGGTTTTAAAGTTTAGCATTAAGACATCGCAAGGTAAAGTATTTTGGTTGCGATGCGATGAGGACGGGAGATGGCATGTGAGGCGGTACAGCGAGGCCGTTATATTTGGCAAAGATCTACGGTGGAGATTACAATGCAATTTCGCATCGGCATCTGTATTGTTTATTTTTTAAAGGTATCTGTTATAAGTTGCGAACTACGAAGTGGAGAAACCTACGAAGTGTGATTGCTTCTGATTGGTCACTGTGTTGTAGGACCCTACAACCAAAGTTAAGCTTGTATGCATTGCCTTTTCTTTGTTAAATCGCCTCGGAGGAGGAAAATGATAGTACAACGTAAACTCTAAGGAACGCGAAGTGCGAAGTGCGATTTTTGAAGCGGATGCGATGCGGTTCAAAGGTGAATACTAATATATTTCAGGTCCAAGGTTTAATGTGTTTGCGTTGGTTTTATGAAGAAAACCATGGAAGCAGAGGTCGACTCGGGTTACAAAGGAAAGGCCTGAACACATGAAAAAGGACCCAGAGCCCGTGCAGAATAGTGTTGTACGCAGTTGCGACAATGAGTTAAACGAAAATCTGAACGCAAGAGAATGGACTCGGGTAGAGAGACCGGACAATGCATGCAGAGAAGTTGAACGTTGTGGTTAAATATAATAGGCAGAGTCGGGAAAAAAAATGGTATAGTAGCACTATTTGAAACGTAATAACTAGGTCAAGTCGGGAAAAAAGGCAGTTATGCAGCACAATTAGAATATAATTGTAGAAACATAAAAGGCAAAGGGACAACAAGCAGAAGAGGGAAAACACACAACAAAGCTAAGAAGCTGAAAGGGATGAATTGAAATATTATTGTAACTGTAAAAATAAATTCATTGATTATTTATATTTTTTGTGATGCAAAGGAAAGTCTCCAAAGGCATAGGGAAAACTCCATGAGTACTGTAATGTTTACTTCTGATGTAATATCCTGAACTGAAGAATGAGGGATCAAATGGGTGGAAGGCAGAGAGTCAGGCCTGTTCACTCCATATTCCCTGTAGAATGCAAACAGTCATGAAGTTATATGTATAAAAAAGGTAATATCAGTATGCAGAAGGTAACGAAAACAGAGAGAGAGGGAGAGAGAGAGAGAGAGAGAGAGAGAGAGAGAAGCAGAATTGAAGAGAGTTGAATATTGTTAGAAAGATGCAGAATGGAAGAGAACAAAAGAATATAAGAAAGTTGTAGAAGATTGGAGAGTGAAATAATAAGAGAGGACTGATAGAGATGTTGTGCATATCAGGAGTTGATATGAAGCAGATATGATGGCTGAAAAGGAAGCAGTGAAGAATGAGTAAAAAAAAGCTGATATCTAGGTAAATCAACATATGATTTTATTGTAGTGCGAGGGAGTTGGTGCTTCCATATCAGGTTGTAGCTTGATAGATGTCTAGTTGTAGCTGGTTGAGGTAGGATCCTCCTGTGGGTTGTAGCCTGCAAAAAAATACGTGGGAGTTGGTGCTTCTATTTCAAGTTGTAGCTTGATAGATGTCCATTTGGAGCTGGTTGAGGTAGGAGCCTCAAGTGGGTTGCAGCCTGTAGAAAAATACATGGGAGTTGGTGGTTCAATTTCAAGTTGTAGCTTGATAGATGTCTAGTTGGAGCTGGTTGAGGTAGGAGCCTCTCGTGGGTTGTATCCTACAGAAAATAGACGGGAGTTAGAGCTTCCTTGCAAGCTGTAGCTTGCAGAATTTGAGGTAGTAGCCTCCTATAGGTTGGAGCCTACAGAAAATCAATGGTGAGAGGGATTTGGAGCTTGCCTTTGCATCAAAACAATAATAAGATGTGGTTTTCTCCCTTATGGGTTTCCACTTATATCTTCTATCATGCTTCGATGATTGGTGTGTTGGGATGTGCATTTAATCTCGCTTATCATTTAATTCTATACACATTAAGTTTGTTGATTCATTATCTATTAAGATGCTTATGAACTGAAGGTGTAATTGAGTTGAATGAAAATAGTTTTAAATGTCCATGAATGTACTAAACTGATTCACACCCCCCCCCCCCCCCCGTCATTTTAGCTAAGAGTTCATCAAAGGGAAGATCACTAGCTGGGATCGAATGGTGGCCAAGCTCAAAGATAAATTTCTTCCTCGAGATTATCAGTTGAATATTTTTTTCCAAATATAAAATCGCAAGAAGAAATTATGTTTGTAAAAGTATATACAAAAGTGTTTTATATATTGAGTATAAGATCCGGTCATATAGAAGCAGATGAAGAAAAACTATCAAGGTATATCAATGGCCTGATATTTGAAATACAAGATGAATTGAATGTTTTCTCTCTAAAAACTGTTAAAGAAGCCTACTAGATAACCCTTAAGATTGAAGAAAAATTGGCAAGGAAGCAGAGTCAAAGAGGAAGAGGACGATCCACGATAAGAAGCAGAGGATCATCAAGTTGAGGACAATCAAGCAGAGGATATTCAAGTGGAAGATTTCATATTCAAAGAGAAGAAGGCGACAGTTCACAACAGGCAGAATCATCAAGAGGATATTTCAGAGGATGAAGACCATATCAAAGAGGTATAGGTCAATCTTTTATGGTAAGATGTTATATATGTAACAAATTTGGTCATAAAGCTAATGAATGTCTAGAAATATTTTCTAATCAAGGAATCACACATATAGCACAACTAATACAAAAATTGTACAATCATGTACACATGAAAATGCACCTGAAACTTGTGAATCTTTGATGATAAAAATAACTTTATTAAAGTCTATTGAAGAAGTAAAGGAACCCCCACAAAGAAAAACAATGTTCAAAACTATTTGTAAATTAGGAGGAAAGTGTTGTAAAATCCTTATTGATAGTGGGAGTATCGATAATTTATTATCCACATAAATGGTAGAAAAGTTGAATTTAAAGAAAACTAAACATCCTACTCCCTACAAACTTTCATGGTTGCAAAAAGGACATCAGATATTAGTTAATGAACAATATAAAGTGGAGTTTCAAATAGGATGTTATAAGGATAAATTTATTTGTGATTTTAAGCCTATGGATGTGTATCATATTTTGCTTGGAAGACCATGGCAATATGACAGGAAAGCAATGCATGATGGAAGGAACAATACCTACACTTTTGAAAAGGATGATGAAAAGCAGGTACTTTTTCCTTTGAAGAATGAAAAAGAATCTGAAGAAGACCAATCCAAGGTAATGTTACTTAGTTGGAAATAATTTCTTCAATAAATCAAGCATAAGGAGGTAATTTTTTCCTTGATCGGTAAGCCAAAGGTAGTCCTCACAAATACAATTTTGAATGATCTTCCAGAAGAGGTTAAAAACATGTTGAATGAATTTATCGATATTGTAGTGGATGAGTTTCCTGATGAATTTCCTCCCATTAGAAGCACCAGCCATCATATTGATCTCATTCCAGGTGTTAGCCTTCCAAATAAAGCAGCTTATAGATGACTTCAAAGGAGAATGAAGAGATAAAAAATCAAGTGCAATAATTGCGGGATAAAGGTCTCATTTGAGAAAGTTTAAGTTTGTGTGTTGTTCCAATAGGGTTAACTCCAAATAAATATGGCGGATGGAGAATGTGCACAGATTTTCGAGAAATAATCAAAATCAAAATCAGGTATAGGTTTCCATTACCCCGTATTGATGATCTTATAGATTGTCTAAGTCGTGCTGCATATTTTTCTAAAATATATTTTAAAACTGGGTATCATTAGATCAAAATCAGATAAGGTGATGAATGGAAAACAACATTCAAAACTAATAATGGTTTATATGAATGGCTGGTAATGCCCTTCAGACTTACCAATGCTCCCAACACTTTTATGAGACTAATGAATGAAGTCTTAAAATAATTCATTGGGAAATTTCTTATAGTTTATCTCGATGATAATTTAATTTACAGTCAATCAAAAGTAGAGCACCTAAGACATCTTAAGATTGTTTTAAAGAAACTACAACATGATAAATTTCTAATCAATCTAAAGAAATGTAGTTTCATGAAGATAGAACTATTGTACTTGGGTCTTTTAATTTCAAGAGAAAGCTTAAAGATGGATCAAGAAAAAGTGAATGCCACAATCAATTGGCCAATTCCAAGAAGCATTTCAGAGGTAAGAGGTTTTCATGGATTGAAAAGTTTTTACAGGAAATTTATCAAAAAAATTCAGTGGCACATGTGCTCCAATTGTAGAAACTATTAAAGAGAAAAATCAACCATTCCATTGGACAGAAGAAGCTAATAAAAGTTTCCAATTATTAAAGAAAAGGACCACATAAGAACCTATTTTAGCACTGCAAGATTTTAATTAGTTGTTTTAGGTTGAGACTCGTGTCAGTGGAACTGCAATAGGAGTTGCCTTAAGTCTATCAGGAAAACCAATTCCCTACTTCAGTGAAAAAATTAATGAGGCCAAGAAAATATATTCTTCTTATGATAAATAATTTTATGCCATCATACAAACTCTAAAGAAATGGAGACATTATCTTATGCCAAAAGATTTCATCCTCTACAGAGATAATCATGCTTTACAATATATCAAAAATCAAACAAAATTGAGTCAAATACATGTTAAATGTATTGAATTCTTACAAAATTTCACATTTTTCATCAAGCATAAAAGTGGGAAATAAAACAAAGTAGCAGAGGCATTAAGCAGAATCAATTTAATTTTGCAAGAATTCCAAGTAAATGTCTTAGGCTTTGATGAGCTGAAAGATATATATGAAGATGATCCAGCATTTAAAGAAGCTTACGAAGCTTGTGAAAATCCTGTAAGTAGAAATAGAACTCCGTGGTTAGAATACATGATACGGGAGGGACTTATGTTCAAAGGAAAACAGTTATGCATTGCAAAATGTTCGATGGGGGGGAATTTGTTGAAACAAAAACATAGTGGGGGTTTAACAGGTCATTTTGGGCAAGATAAAACTCTAGCACAGTTACAATCATTTTATTATTGGCCTCACATGCAAACAGGTGTAAAGAAATTTGTTGAAAGATGAAAGATATGTCAATATGCAAAATAAAGAAGTCAAAATGTTGGATTCTATCAACCCCTACCAATACCAAATCGACCATGGGACTCCATAATCATGGATTTTGTACTCAGATTGCCTAAAACACAAAAAGGAAGTGACTCAATATTTGTTTTTGTTGATATATTCTCAAATATTGCACACTTTATATCTTGTAAAAAAAAAAATGATGAGTCTAACATAGAAAACTTGTTCTTCCAAGAAATAGTTACATTGCATGGATTGCCTATAAGCATTTTTCCTGACATAGACACTAAGTTTGTGGGTCATTTTTGGAAAACTCTATGGAAAAAATTGGGAACCAATCTCAGTTTTAGCTCAACATATCATCTCCAGACTGATGGTCAGAAAAAAGTGGTAAATAGAAGCCTTGGAAATATCTTGAGGAGTTTGGTAAGTGAACATCCCAAACAATGGGATCAGGTTCTTGCTTAGGCAGAATTTTCATATAACGATTCTCCCAACAGAAGCACTGGATTGAGTCCATTTCAATTTTTTTTATGGAATGCATCCAAGAGGAATTTATGAGTTGAGGAACCTAGGAAAACAACAATTCAAAAGTGCATATGGTGAAGATTTTGTAGCCAGTATGCAGGAAATAAATGACAAAGTCAAGCAACAACTACAAGAAAGCAGAAACAAGTATAAGCGAAGAGAAGATTCCAAAATAAGACAGTTATACTTTAATGTTGGAGACTTCATTATGGCACATCTTTGGAAATAAATATCTCCTAAAGGGGAATATAATAAGTTAAAACTGAAAAATATTGGACCATGCAAATTTCTAAGGAAATTTTCCTCAAATTCTTATGAAATATAACTACCCAAAGACTTTAGTATTTCACCAATATTTAATGTTTCATATCTATAACCCTTTAAGGAACCAATGGATGATTCTACAAATGCACCTGTTTATGACAAATTTCAGTGGGAGAAGAAGCTACCTTCAAGCATCAAAGAAACAAATTG
>JAXQQM020088763.1:0-32959 GCA_034641835.2 Pinus albicaulis | reverse complement strand
CCTTAATATGTTTTGTTAGATCTCACCTCCTCATCCTTCTATAAATACTTCTGTAGAAGATGAGAAACTGTTGGTTGATTAGGTTGCTGAACATTCTTATGTAATTGAGCTTGAGACTTCTATTCTGTAAATAGTGTTCACTAGCCCTTGAAGCTCTGTTTGTGCTAGATTAGTTAGGCTGGATAAGTGAAGATGATTGCTGAACTGAAACATTGGACCTGAGTACTGTAACTGGTTTGACATCAATAAACAAGTTGTTTCTTGGGATCCTGGTCTATATCACTGGTGAAGTGCTCCTTTCTTTGTTATTGTTTTCCTTCTATGTATGTCATATTGTTCACTATTCTCTGATAAAGAACAGCATTTATAGAGTTAGGACCTGTTGTATATCAGTAACCTTCTCTGACTGAAAAGCTTTATCTCAATGTTTTCCTCCAATTTGTTTATTTAAGAATGATTTAATACAGTTTAAGCAGTTAGGAATGTTGGAGTTCCCTCATCCTACTGTTTGCTTTAAACATTGTTCTTGAAAGTTATTTTCCTTATTTTCTTATTAAAGTTAGACTAGAAAGTGATGGTTTTCCCTGTTTCTAGCTTCTATTCTCCAAAGGCAGATTCTGAAAGTTTCCCTTGGTGTTAACTAAAAGTAGACTAGGTTTAAAAGTACTTTATTTGATCTTAAGTTTATACTTTGTCTTCTCTTATATGTTTTCATACTTTCTGAAGGTAATTATGTGGATTACTAGATTGTTTGTCAATTAAGCTGCTTTAATACAAACTTGCCCAAGAGGTCAATGGTTAGCCCTGCACTTGGTTGGTTTTAAACAGTTACTTAAGAGGATTTTCTTGTTTGGACTGACTATAAATCCCTTGTGAAATTATTATCAGTTTCCACCCCTCCAACACTTTATTGTTCCCATTCCATCATTTTAAATCTCAATAATCTTGTGATGTAGATGACTTTCCCCTTGGATCACTCTTGATGTTGTTGCTCAATTAAATCCCTGTTATGACTCCATAGCCCAATGGACTAAAAACCAGCGTTATATCTATCTTTTTAGCCTAGCTGTTCTATTCACTTGCAACTTCTCACCTTTGAAACTCTTTGCACTTAGGACTTTCCACCTCAAACAGTATTCATGCTCAACCATCCAAAAAACAAACAAAACCCTTGGTCTTCATAACTAGCCTAATATTATTACCCCAAATTTCAAAGACAAATCCATCTTTGTACATATTGGAGAGATCCCTCTCTGGATTCAGGAGGGCTAGATCCTAGAATCCTAAATTTGGTTGAAACGATGTTGTTTCGTGGATCTAATTTTCCAATCTTGCTGATTAGAGATTCCTAACACAGATATGGGGGCCTCATAGCGTATGCATCCACTACGGTTGTCTTGAGTGAGATGAGGTCTAAACTTTTGAGCTCGTAGGAAGAGGATAATGTCTCCGTACCAAGGGTCATCAGTTGCTATGAAGAAGAGATGTTCATCTGGTAGAAAATCGTTTATTGGTGACCCCTTGGTATCCCTTGGGAGGTCTGTAATGAACTCTACTAAGGTAAGTGACTTTTTGCTTTTAGGGGAGTGAAACTATAAGGCATATTCTTGGAGAATGACTATCCAGTGGGTGTACTTATGGTTCATTAGGTGGCGCGTGAGTAGGTATTTGATGGGATTAATATATACAATGACCGTAGTGGTTTTTAAGATGATGTAGTGGAAAATCTTCTGGACTGCATATATTAATGTTAGGGCAGCCTTTTCTTCAGACTCATACCTTAATGTTGGGCCTCATAAATTTTTCCTGATGTAATAAATTACGTTCTCCTTCCCATATGGGTCTTCTTGGATCAAAAATCTAGCTAAGGTGGACTCGGAGGCTGATAGATACAAGATGTAATCTCTATCATAGTATGGGGAACTAATGAGTGGTGATGAAGATAATGTTTCTTTTAGCACATTGAACACTTTTTGGGCATGATCATCCCATTTTAATGGGATGTCCTGGCAAAGGAGGCGCAGAAAGCCTTGAGTGAACGTAGCACAATCCAAGATGAAGTATCTCAGAAAATTTGCCTTCCCTTGTAGGCTTTGCAGCTGCTTGAGGGTTCAACGTGGAGGTACCTCTTTGATAGCTTGAACCTTGAGGGGGTCCATGTGAATCCCTTGCTAGGACACAATAAAACATAAGAGTCTACCTGATGTGATGCAAAAGACACACTTGAGGGGGTTCAAGTGTAGGTTGTATTGACGACATCGTTGGAATACCAATCTCATGTCCTTGAGATGGTCTGAGTGCTTCTTCGAGCATATGGTTAGGTCGTCCAAGTAGGTGAGGATAAGGTGTAGCAAGTCATGGAATATATAATTAATTTCCCTTTGGAAGGTGGCTCCAACGTTTTTTTAGGCCAAATGGCATTGCCTTGTATGTGAATGTGCCCTAGGGGGTGGTGAACGTGGTTTTGTACAAGTCTGTATGGCAGATTTTAATTTGGTTGTAGCCAGAGAATCCATCCATGAAGGAGAGATCCTCGTATCCTGCACAAGCATCGATGACCTAGTTGATGAATGGGGCGGGATAATTGTCCTTGGGACAAGCTTTGTTCGAATCCCGAAAATCGGTGCAAACACGTATAGTGCCCTGTTTTTTCATAATGGGAATAGGGTTGGAAACCCAAGATGTGTAAGCGATGGGGTAGATAAACTCATATTTTTGAAGCTTATCGATTTCTCGTTTTATTGCTTCTACCTTTGATAGGTGCAGTTGATGCATTTTCTGGCATACTGGAGGTACGTCAGGCCAAGTGTCAATATGGTGCTCTATGATGGTGGGACTAAGCCCAAGCATATCTAAGTAGTCCCACGTGAATATATCTTGATACTCTTGTAGAAATTGGGTATAAGAGGCTATTTCTTATGGAGAACATGCTGCCCCCAGTGATATTTCTTCAACCTTTGCAAGATTTTGGGCTGTGTTCACCTTGACGGTAGGTGAGATGTTTGACATATTTCCTTCCTCGAACGTGTTGGGCGCTAGGATGAGATTTTTGAACCAATCAAATTTTTCTGATGGGAAGAAATATTTTGGTTGGATTGCATAGATCTCTTGTTCTTTTGTCTTGTCAGGACTGAATGTATTCTTGGGGAGAAAAAGTGAACGGTGATGCATTACATCCCATGAATAATATGGCTCCAGAATTACCTCTAGGATGTCCTCATTTGAATGAAATAGGGACCCTAAGGGGGATTGATCCCGCACAAGGTTATGCTGAATAAGTTCAATCCACACGGAGCTAGTTGAGAGAAATGAGAAGGATTCCATCATTGATGTGGTGGAACCAGATGCAGTCGACAGAGTGTAGAAATATTGCGTCTACACTATCGTAGGAACAACTACTCTCATAGTTGGAGCTGACTCGACACCTATGGAAGATGAGAAGAAAAATTGATTCATAGTTCTGATACATGATGATATGAATCATATATGGTGTATCATGTCGTCGACGATTGGCGGGGGAATAATCTCCATGATGGGAGTTTGCGTAAGCGCAAGGTTGCGTTCCCCGCTAGAATGGTCAATTTCTTGTTGGTGGAAATTGTGCCTGGTGCAAAGGTGCCTGAATGTTCCCATTAGCGGGCATACCTCTCGTTCATGGTTTTTTCCAATAAAAATTGTGCATGGTACCATTGTGCCAACTTATTATATTGTATGGGAATCAACACTACTCGTTGTCCCAAATGTGGATGCTTGGAAAGGATCTGTGGTAGAAGATGAGGTCCTCTGCTTCTAGTTCTATGTTGTTGGATTGGGTGTGCCTAACTCTTATGGGGAGTGTGGAATTAAAACTAATATTGCCGCTCTTAGCTTGGGAAGATGATCATATTTAATTGTATGGTGAAAGTGTGAGTAAATCCGGCAATAGATACGCACGATCTTCTCTTGGTTAGAGAGAAGTCTTTGTGGCAGAGAAGAGACTTTGTGAAAATTTCTTGCGAGGGGCTTCAATTCTTTGCACAGATTGAATTGATGGTCAATTAGGTCACATAGTCTGCATGTTATCCTCGGTTTGGCCTGGGTCATGCTTGGTTGGTGTGCCGTCCCAGCCTTCCCATCACGCCCGTGTGGGTGTGCGGTCACTGGCCTAGGGGTGATGTACCTTTTATATCATTTGAGGAGATCATCCCATTTTTTCTCTATTGTATGAATCATATTAATGAGAGGATGAACTTGCGAGATATAGGTACAATGCTATCCACAGTGATTACCCTGACATACTGGGAAAAATGGCCTAGATATGGGGGTACCATCGTGCTCAATTTTTCATCTAGCAAGGTACCATCATCATAACACTTCTAAATCAGGGCAAGTAACTAGGGGTTCCCTGATTGGTCTCTTTTCTTATGACAAGAATAGGATGGATCTGCCCATCACATCCTCTTAGGTTCTGGAGTTGTTCATGGATTCCGAGTCTATGCCATCTTCTTGGGAAAGGCAGACTATAGATGAGCGCAAAATAGCGAGTGCTAATCCGAATTGGGGGATATAGTGGAAATTTTTCAGAAGGTTGTTGTCGGCGCATAAAGGACATGTGAATTGTGATTCCCACAATCCAACGTAATAAACCCATTTTATAGGATACCATCTGTGGATGAGTTCTAGGGTTGTGCATTCTTCGATGAAGTGACCAGGTTCATCACACAATGTGTAGCGTATGATGTGGGGGGGGGGGGGATATGAACGGGAGACTGTCTGGTGACTATCGTTCCTCTTGTAGGTACAGGATGGTACGAGGTTCATCTCCAGATGTTTTGGTGGAGGGATCCTCTTGATAGGATCACTCGATGGCATGTAAGGCCTCCCTATATCATGGGAACTCTAGGAAATGATGGGTATAGTGCCCATAATTGTTGTAGATAGCGCATGCGTGATTGGTATGCAATGCTTTACCTTAACTTTTGGTGCCAAGTTCCTTTTTTTTAGGATCGTGGTGTTGTGATTTCAGCATCAAAGAGAAGAAGCGGTTTTAGTTCGTCCAACTCTGGGAAAATATGGGTTGGGTGACATAATACATCACATATGGCGCAACCGTGTGATTCCCGTTGTATGGCAGGAGTTTCCACTCTCTTTCCTCTCTCAGTTTTCTTAGCCGAAATCATCGGTTTTGCAATGGGAATTTCATTTGCAGGGATGTTTTCGATAGTTTCTTGTATTGGTGGGGCCTCCTTGGGAGTGAGGGGCTTTAACCCTGTGGCAGTGATGTGTGTAGCTCATTTCCTAGTAGGGGGAATGAGATACCAAACTAGTATTGCGAAAGAGATGTTTGGTAACACCTCTGTTTCCAAAACCTATTGGGATACAAAACGAATTGGGGGGTAGAGGAAAGGGGTTTGGGAAGTGATGTAGGCTAGACAGGCTGTCGTGGCCGAGGAATTGATGTCATTACTGCTTGTGTCTATGTCTTGACTAGCTTCGATGCTTGATGTGGACATGATGCACACTAGAGCTCTTGTGACCATCAGGTGATGACTAAGGTATGATGGGGGGATCTCCTAGGAATGATCCTAGGATGGACGACGGTTTGAACTGGCTAGGGCTAAATTATTGGTATTGTGAAAGCACGTCCATGGATGTATATACGTAGGGTAGAATTACATTAGTGTTTGTTAGGGGTCGTTTTTTTCTATGCATCAATTGGTCCACAGTAACAATGCGGTCCTCATGGGGGAACATCATAGTACGGAGGAGGGAGGAGGCTATGGCTGAAATGGAGTACATATAACTCTGACCAAGGAGTATATGATAGTCCAAGTGAGCGTCGAAGACTTCGATGTCTATAAGGACCTCGCTAAGCAAATCGGGACTTTTTGGTAGAGACCGACGGGGGTTGACCAGCGACCATCGTATGCTCTAAGCGTGATGACTGATGGTTTTAGTTCGAGAGACCATAACTTCTGCCAAATTTTTTTTGACATGATGCACATGGATGCACCCTCGTCAATGACACATCGGTGAATGGTGATATTTTGGACCGATACTGGTATTTGAAAGGAAGCCATTAAAGGAAGCCTAGGGGTGGCTTTTTCTAAATCAAAATCCATTAGGCATGTATTGGCAAGGTTGATATCGCTTAAAGTAGAAAGCAAGGTTTTCCATTGTTTTGGGCATGACTACGATACTTCCAAAGCTGACATGGTCGTGGGAGATTGAGCTAGATCATCCACGATGCTATAGTTATGGGCTACTTTGGAATAGTTTCTAGCTCGCCTAGTTGGTCCCTTAGCCACATTTAGCAATGGTTCAATAGGCATATTTGATATGGTCAAAGGTGTTGCTGGCGCACTAGTACTAGCCCCTTACGTGTTGGTGTCTGGTGGGGTGTCGTAATTTTGATCTGTGTATGAAAAAAAAATTCCTCTCCAGTCATGTAGATTTCATGGTTGTTCTTTCTAGAGTTGTCGGGAGTTTGTTGTTTTGTGCTAACTGTCCCTTGATGAGGGAAAGGTTCCTGCATGATGGCTATCTGCTGGGAAGATCCCCCTTGTCCATGGTTACTCTGCAGCTTTTTCAACTCAGGGAAGTTAGGACAGTGGTGAGTGTAATGGCCGTACTCACCACAGATTGAAC
Source organism: Pinus albicaulis (assembly GCA_034641835.2). Classification (NCBI taxonomy): domain Eukaryota; kingdom Viridiplantae; phylum Streptophyta; class Pinopsida; order Pinales; family Pinaceae; genus Pinus; species Pinus albicaulis. The sequence goes on along the minus strand of JAXQQM020088763.1, from coordinate 26,332 downwards.
AAGAGTGGTTTGTTCAAAGAGGTGGCCTTTTGTTCTGTCGTCGGGAATTGTTTGGCTCCTAGATTTTATTTCGGTTGGAGTTTCCTCTAGCCTGATATCGTAAAGGGAGTTGTTGGTTGTTTCCCCCCTGTTCGGGGTTTCCTTTAGACTTTTTTTCCCTTTATTCTTAACCATGTTAGGAGGGTAGTTCTCCTGGTTATATGGTTGGTGTGGTTGGTTTTGGGAAGGTTGCACAAAGTTTACTTGTGCATTATTATGCATGGGCGGGCCTTGTGCTGGGGACTACACATAATACGGTCCTTAGTTTTCAAATGGCTATTGGGGGGGAGCTCTTCCGTCAGTATTTCTATCTTCGTACTAGGTCCCATGAGCCGAAGGATGAGATCCTCCTTGCTGATGGTGATACAATGACACCCTACTGGTCAAATTTTGCAGAGGCATGGGATGACTTTGGTAGCCGGGTTGTGGTACGTTCTGGGTAGGATCATACGTGTAACCGGGGTTTTGAATGCTACTACCTGGGTAAATTTGGGTCAATGACCCAATTAAACCATCTACAAAGTTTGACATGCTTGGAAATTCTTTATAACTTTGCAGCGCAGGGCGTTTGGCAAGATATTGTAAATATACCCTGATTGTGTATAGATCAGCTTGAGATGTTGGGCCTTACAGATGCTGTCCTCTTCGGATATGGGCTTTTACTGCGCCACATCCTTTGAAATCTATTTGGTGAGAGTTTTGAGGAAGAGGTCTAACATAACTCGATCATCGAGTTTGGCTTTTCACAAACTACGATGCTGCCTTCATTCATAGAGATGGTTCGAGATATGGATGGCGGGGATTTTCCTAAAGTGGGTCAGTAACTCCATTCCAGAATCGTGGTGGATGGGTAACTGAAAATAGGCCAGGAATGCAGTTGCAAGGTCGTTAAAGGTTCCATGTGTAGCATAGGGTTTCTCCACATACCATTTCACTGCTACTCCAATTAGAGTGCGTTGAAATAGTCTCAGTCGAATAGTATCGTCAATGATGTTGTTCGAAGAACACCACAAGTGGAAAGTCATAACATGATTTCTGGGGTCTTTCGCTTGCTTTCCTTTGAAATTTGAAATGTCCGAGGGGAGATTCGTGGGCATGGGAGGCCATATGGGGTTGTGTGCAATGGGGTCATTTATTCAACTTGGTAAAATCTAGTAGATTCAATGAAGCTAGAAAAGGTGACTACGAGGTTGTAGCCATTGCAATTTGTGAAAACACAATGTTCTGGTTAGGCAGAGGGTTTGTCTACGACATACCCTACTGTGTGTTCAATTGGCTTCCAGAATGGGTAGCACTCCACAGCACCCTAGGGGTTGTGGGAGGATTGGTGTGTGGTGTGGCATTGGGAGACCGACTAGGGTTCCCAACTAAAGACGCTCCAATAAAGGATGAGCCAATAATGGTGGCCGTGTTCCGTCTTTGAAGCCAAAATGGAGAAAGACCTAAAACCCCTCCAGGTAATGCAGAGAGGTCCAAAAGAAGTCTAGACTGATGTGGTCCCGTTGGGTCCGTTCTGGCATTGACTAGGTATAGCTTTGGAAATATTTGAGAGGATAGAGATTATAATCAAAGAAAAATTTCGATTGCATACATAAAACAAAGTGAAAACAAAATAAATTTTCCCCTTAGATTAATCCTATGTGATCAGTCAATCAAAAATATGTTTTTTTTTGTTTTCTTGCATATGATATTCAAATCCTATAAGACCTAATCGTCCTCACACACTCAAATGTAACTGGGTCTTGAGAATATAACTTGCGAGTGCTGGCACAACATCCCGTAAGAGCTGGCGACGCCCCTAGTCAGCTGAAGAAAATCCACCAAGGTAAGGGTAGAGGATCTAGTGCTTGCCTGCACCATCACCTATAGGGAAAGGATGCCCTAATTTTGGTCACTAAGTACCACTGTCCCACATGAGTGTTTGAGTCTTGGGCTTCCTGGTAATTCAACTAACAATACCGAGTATCAGGTGGGTTAGGTACCCCCAACTAATACCTTCCCGCACTGCGCCTAAGCCTAACCCCTTCTGAATCGGGTCTCTGCCACACTTGGGTTTTCTTTTCCATGGGCTGATAGGTGGATTTGAAATCTCCCTAAATAGTCCACTTCTATGTTTCAATATGAAGAATGATCAAGGCGGCTTATTGGATGCCTACCCCATGATCCTAACTTAGACTATAAATTATTTTGTGGCCCTTGTGGGGAGAATTTAGTGAGTTGTGTTAAGTTAGTTTTAGGTCTCTTTTCTTTGCTTAGTGTGCGTATGTGTGTGAGAAAGAATTGAACAAGCACATAGTTTGAATGTGTGGATATGCGATGATCCTTTTCAAAATCCCCTATTTAAACTATGTTCTATTGTTCCTTGCTCAAAAGAAAAACATGCACAGATATGGGTCGCTTTCAATTTTTCATAGTTAATCTATGTGATCAACTATAGGGAGATGGTGAGTTGTGAATAGAGAGCATTCATATACTTTCCTAGGATCACCGAAGGATGCAAAGGCAGCAGATATTACTTGCTCATCTATTGACAATTCAGTCCTGGTCCTGAAATCCTAGTGCAGAAATTGAACTAAACTAATGAGTTTTACACTAGAAAAAGGAACTAGCTAAGCATGCGTGGACTTGGGCCACTTACTTTGGCTAATTATCTAGGTGTTTTGGTACCTAAATTTGCAAAACATAAAATTTTTCAGAATGCAAGTTAATTTCCCCCCTACTTAAACTATGTGTGAACTTTGCAAAAATCAACTTGAAATAAACTTAACACCAAGTCTACCAAAAGCATCTAAGAGTGAGCTTTAGCAAGCTACAAGGTACCTCAACCAGTGCTGGCAGATGTATTATGGGCTGCCAGGAACTCTTACAAGCAGGAAGAGATGGAAATATTGGAGAAATTTCTCATTCTGTTTTTTGTGCGCAAAAGGTTGAAATAGGCACTATGTCTTCACACAGGTCAGATTTGAACACATGCCTTGGGTGCGCCTATTTCTGGGAAATGCGCACAAATTCCTACAATGTGATTTTTTGGAGCTCTTTTGCTTCAGTCTGTCACTTGGGATGAATCATAGAATGAAGGAGAGGAAGGGGGCAATTCCAACCCAACTCCACAACATAGACGAAGGTATTTGCAATAAGGAAAAACCACATAAACTTGGAAATAAAAGTTAGTGGAGTCACCAATCCTTTGTTAGTGTGTTTGGTGCACGTATGTACGAAATCACACCAACTTAAGGGGTGTGTTTTTACCTTTTAAGTTATTGGTCACGGGCAGAAAATATATGGAGTCAAGCAAGTTAGTGGAACATGTTAGAACATAAACATAATAGATATACAAATAGCATGCATATTCAAACATAAAACTAAAACAAATAACACAAAAGCTCTAAATAGAGTCAAACAGCTTAAATAATACAAACGACGGCGCTGATGTCCCCTCTTATTGAGTGCTGGTAGGAAATGAGGGTGAAACTTTAACCCACTTTCCAAGGGGCCTTAGAATTTGGGGTTCTAAGTCCCAATGCAAGGATTTATTTACTTCCGAGATGCCTTGGCGCAAAGTCTCCCTCTCTCTACTGTGGTGGACTGGAGTTGTTTGATGGCCCACGGTTGAGTCCCCTCTATCTCTGCTTCGGATCACACACTGCTGGTATTGCTTGGGGAAATTCTGGCCAGCATAACAATGTGCTCTCAAGTTTCTAATCTCTTGGTGGCCTTTTATAGGAGAATTCAAATCCTCCTTCCCTCCCTTGGTACATTGTGGATGGTGACCCAAGAGAGGAGGGTGATCCCATTGTGTGCCACATTTATTCCATTGTGTGCTCCCTTGATGTCCTAAGGAGGCTTGGGTGGCTATCCTTAGGTAGGTTCAAGTATGGAATCAATGTCCTAGAGTGTTCTTTTCTAGACCCAGAAAGTGATTCCGCCACTCCCAGGATTGCACACTTTTTGGGTCAAAAGGCGCGTAAGGCCGCATTTATCAAAGGATTTTGTGCACAAAAGCATATTTGACTAATTCAAATTTGATTTTTCCTCAGACCTTAGAGATTTTTTAAATAATTTCAGATTCTCTAATGTCTCTCAGCCCTGTAAATCATTCTTCCTGAAATTAAATAATGTCATCTTTTCTTATACGATTTTCTAGTGATAATAACCAGTAGGAAATTCAAACGGTTAAACCATGATTAAGCCACCAATCCATGATTAAGCCACATAATCCATGTTTAAGCATTAAGCATGCTTAGTGCTAATTCAAGTTAATGAAATTTAAAACTGAGGTTATCTTAAGCTAATGGCACAATTAACTTGGTGGTGTTGTTGGCGAAGTCTACCAAATGCGGTGGAGCTCCAGTTTTAGTGGGCTTATCTGGCCAGTTTCTAGAATTAGTGGTGAAATTGTAGGAAAAATTGGGTTGGCCATAACTGAGGCAATTTTGGACCAATTTTGGCTCAAGGAGAGCGATTCTTGGTGTATTTTGATGTTTTGGAGGCATTGGAGCAGGTTGCAGAGGCAACAGGAGACTGTAAATAGCACTTTTTCACAATTGAAGCTAATACAAAGGCCCATGACATGGAAGCTGGACCTAGGAGATTTAGCCTAGGAGCGGTGAACTCCTTCATCAAAACCATGTGTATTTGACTTAGTTGTTTATGTTTGTTGTGTGTTTATATTTTTTTTTCAACATTTAGTTTCCATGCTTTTATGTTCATGAAATACACGTAATCTCATCAAGTTTGTTTTTTTATCAATCATAAGCACATCAATAAACCCTTGTACAAGAAGAAAACATAAGCACTTTCATTACAAATTTGAAACTGATATTATCACAGCCATAACTAACAATCAATTTCAAATCAATTTGATATCAGATCAAAGTTTATTTGCTTGCTTTTCTCGAGATTGTGCAAGGAGAGTCTTAATAGTTGCAATTTTGTGATGTTTACAAGGTTGAAGTTGCAGAGAGGATAAGGGAAGCTATTGGTTGCTAGTCCTGAGGTTAGGACTAGAAGAAAGAGAGTTGAGAGAGTGTCATCTTCTCCCAAAGTTACACTCATAGCTGAACTTGAAGCACCTCAAGTTCTATCTCAAGAAGTTGAGATTGAAGAGGTACAAAATGCATAAGAGGCTGAGTTGATTGAAAAGGTACATGCATCATAAGTTGAGCTTGAATCCTTAGCCATTATGTTATGTGTTAGATAGACTCAAGGACATTCAGAAGATAAGGATGTCAAGGGAGACTTTAATGACATTAAGAGAATGGTTAAAATCATGTTTGATGCATTCACTGCATAAAGAGCAGGAAAAGGTTCTAATCCTCCACATGGAGAAGAAAATTCAGATGATAAGAAGGATGAAGAGAAGAGTTCGAAATTTAGTGGAGGAAAGCCACCTCCATATCCATCATACTCATCGTCATCATCTTCATTATCTTCCACTTCCACCACAAAAACCACCCACACTCATTCAAAAACCCCAAAAGGAAAAACTCCATTACTCAAGTTGGACATTAAGTTTTAACTTCCCATGTACAATGGTGAGGTAAATGCAGAGAATTTAGAAAATTTGATCCGTCAATTGGAAGTATACTGCATAATTAAGAATCTACAAGAGGACGACATAAAGATCCATTTGGCTTCATTAAGGCTCGAAGGAGCAGCACTAGTTTTGTGGGATGAAAAGACTTAAGAGGAAATATCAATCCATTGTAAGATATCCATTTCTTGGGTTGAATTTATTTCTTCCATTCAAAGACATTTTTATACATTAGCATATATGAAGAAAGAAATTATGAGTTGGAAAAAAATTAGGCAACTCAAGGTCCAAACAGCTCAAGAGTACACCCAAGAGTTTATAAAGAGGGATTTGTCATTAGGATTAAACTTGAACTCCAAAGACACACTCTTGAAATAAATTGGGGGTTTACATTCATATTTGAAACATACTATCCTTATGTTTAACCCATACAACTTATATGAAGTATGTGTGCAAGCCACACATCTTGAAGCAAGGGGAAAGAACATTCAGGAAGAGGGTAGTAAGAAGAAGCATTCAAGAGTAAGGGAAAAGAGAAGGGAGAAAAATGGAAGGGGAAGATGTAATATCCCAAAATGGGGAATGCAACAACATAAGATAGTTATGCAGAGAAATAAAGCAGTTCATCAGAAGAAAAGTAGGAAGTGAAAAAAAGTCTCTTCAAAAGTATTTACAATAGCAAAATAGATGTATAATGAGGCCCATAAAATGCATATTTGGAAATACAAGACACCAATAGAAGAAAATCCCTCAAAAGAGGTGTTGCAACCACATGTATAGACTAAAAATGCCTTGACAATGTTATTTTATTGGGCTACAAGCTGTTGTTGATTTCATTTCAGATCTAAAGTAGATGTGTACATGAAAGGTCAGATCCATAATAGATCCATACACTAGAAAGGCTCCTCTTTTAGATCCCCTCGGGGATTTTAGCATTAAAAACATTATTACCGATGAAATAGGTAACTACAATGGTACCTAATTTTTGAGGTAGCAAGAAAAACACCCGATTTTGAAAAGTGGTGATGTAGAATCATAAAAAAAAAATTGGAGCATGTTTTTGGCACTTAAGTTTTTTTTTTGTTTTTTTTTTATTTTTTTTTATTTTTTTATGTGATGTTTTTATGTCGATTTTGAATAGTGGTGGTGTATCATCACCAATGTTTTTTTATAGGATTGATTTTGACACTATAGATTTTCTAATGTCTTCTTCTTCCGTGAGATGTTTATTTTCAAGTGCAATTATGTACTTGTGTTTTAAAAATAAATAAAAAATATTTAAAAATAAAATAAAATTTGTAATGATATCTTCACTTTTTCACATAGATAAAAATGGAAAAAGGGTCAATATTCTAAAGTTCATATTTTCTACATGTTTATGTATTGTTAATTAATTTTTCAATGCACTTCAAATAATTGTTGCTAAAAACCCAATATTTTGAACAATATAACAAAAAAAAAAAAATCAATATAAATAGAATGCAAAAATACACGTCTAGAGACTTTTTGTTCAAAAAAACATGTTAAAGAAACTAATTTTTTGGGAGAATATTAACAAAAAAACTTAAGAAAATAACATTTTTATTGAATTTTATGTCAAAACATAATAGTAATCACATGTTTTTTGCAAAAAAAAGGTTTTTCTCATAAAATATGAAAGTCTAAACATTACAAGTAAAACTGATTAATAGATCTCAAAAATGAGCTTTGTTTGCAAGCATAACTTAAACATCATCAACAATATCAACTAATACATGTTCAACATCATCTAGAACATCATTGATGGCTTCTTCCGCAACATTTTCTTCTTCATTTTGGTCATTTTCATCTTCTAATGGATCTTTCATGTCTGCAAATCTTCCAAAGTGTCCCTTTCCAATCATTCCATATAATGGTGGTTGAGGTTCCTTTGCTTTTTTTGCCACACATGATTCATTAAAATCCCCTTTCCTCAAACCAACTTCTTGCTTCGCATCTAGAAGGAATTCAAGAGCGTTATTTCTTTGTTGAATAAATTTGCATTGCACTGGATCTTTCTCAATGGCAATGCAATTTCTTCCTTTTAGTAGGAAACGTGCTCGTGTTGTACCTAATCATCAAGCACAAAAGAAATAAGTAAGAAAATTAGTATAAAGACATAAAAAGTAAAAAATAAAATATTTAAATTTAAATTTGTATAATAAAACTTACCTGAACCTGAGAATAAATCCAAAACCCAATCTCCTTCATTTGAACATAGATCTATAAGATAGTTAATCAATGCTTGTGGTTTTTGATAAATTTTAACTATATCTCCTTTTGCATCTTTATCCTCATATGTTAGTTTTCTTACAACTGCATCATGAACCAATACTTGACTATGACTCTTCCCATCTACTCGATTCATAAGAATATGCTTATAGCTATCCTCTTTTGTCCAACATTCAACATGGATGAGCTCACAATCATTTATAATAGGCTGATCTTTGGAAGAAACAATATTTGACTTATGCCTATAACATAACATAGTAAAAGTTCAATTAAATTTTACATGAATAAAAAAATTTAGGAGTAATCAAACATACAATTTCAAAGTCTTACCATGTAAGTTGCATCCTTGAGTTTGCTTTACCCTTGAAGCTTGTTAATAACATTGGAAACTGTGTGTTTGAATGAAATGTCACAAATCGCCAAAGTGGTGATGTTGTCACTTCTTGAAAACCTGTAACCACTTTACTAAAAGCTTGATAAGTATATGGTTCTCTATCATAATCAATGTCTGGGAAATTGAAACCATGAGGAATATTTGCAATAACTAGGGCATATTCCCATTTAGGTATTAGTGATGCAATGTCTTCACAATCACCTTGTATTATTTGATATTGGATACTGTCGAGCCCATTCCAAATGTAATGATTAAGAGTAGGATCAAGTTAAACATTCATAAGATGCTTCTTTATCATGTTTTCCAACTTAATTTTTTCAATAAAGCTTTTGAAAGTATTTGGTACTCCATTTCCATCATTCTTCGACATCTTTAATGACATATATATATATATATATATATATATATATATATATATGTATGTATGTATGTATGTATGTATGTATGTATAAGTAATAAAATAAAAATAGTTTAAATATGAATAAAATGAATGTATAAATCAACACACCTTATTGAATGCAATATAAAAATCTTTAAGTGTTGTTGTAGAACTTGCTTCTGTGTAGTGGCACACAAAATCATCCCAAATGTCTTCATTCAACATTTTAACCATGTGTTCTTGTATTTTCATAAATATTTTCTCACTGAATAAATCAATTTAAAACTGTTAATATAGTGACATGTATAAAAAATTCTACCAACATCATTATCTTTTATTTAAAAGAAAATTATAATGAAAGGAAAATAAGAAATCATTCAACAAACTTACTTTTGAAATTCTGCACACATTTCTTCCATTGATAATTCACTTGACTTCACATGGGCTAGTACTGATTTGACTAGTCTCTCATCCTTCACACCTTGCATTGTTCTCCAAGGTGTGATAGTCATATCCTCTAGAAGCTGCTTCATTTCAGGACCTGTCTTACTGTTAGGACCCCATAATGTACCATTTTGACCATACATTTTTTTATCATTCCACTCTTTTCCAGTCCATATTTAAAGCTTATGCTATCACTTTCATCCATTTTTCCAAAGGTATATAATATTCTTCTCTTTACTATATGTTTAACTTGTTTTACATATAATTTTACATTACTTTTATATTTAATCATTAATCAAAACTATATAGTTGCTGAGACAGTTTGAAGACCGCAGATAATCTATCATGGTTGTCTGAAGACCGCGTTGCTGAAACAGTCAACATGGTACGCAAATCTTGTCGCTGAAACAGCCTGTGATTTGCGATTTTGAAGCAGCATTTCGAGCATGACGGCAACAAGAAAAGACAAGGAAGCTGTTACATGGGCCACTCTGAAGCTAGTACCATCATAACCATTGTAACAACATTTTGATATGGAAGAATAGAAAGGCCCTATTTCAGAACAAAAGATGAGATTGGGTTAAAAATAGGATTTCTATAATGTAATTTAATTGTAATAGATGTCTCCTCTTTAAAAAGAGGAGACATCAGCATTAGAGAAGAGTTAGAGACTATGGGGGGTTCATTTTGAACAGAAGGAACGTGACTCTTTTGTAATATGTTGCTTTCGACAGATGAATAAAAGTTTGTTCTGAGCATTGCATTTTAATTCCTTCTTTTGGGGAATCTTGTGAGAAGGAAAGGGCCCGCCTTCTTCACAAGATTCACCCATTTGTTCTTGTAGTTTGTTAACTGTTCTTTTCGTTCATGCCTTGATTAAACTCTGTTTACTGAAATTATTTATGCAGTATTGGAATTTTGTTGTTTATTGCTGAAGCTCTGTTTCCATTACTTGTTGCATTGATTTCATACAATTCATTCTTGAGAGTTGTGGATTATTTTAATTAGCAATATTGTTTATGGAATGATTTTGTGAAAGCTTGGTAATCAGAAACAGGTGCTGAAGATTCCTACTTGGGGAATAGGGTCCTATTCTCTATTATATCATAATTGGTCTTCCTTTTTGCAGATTGATTTCCTTTCCTAGATCATTGTCTTTTTAATGTAACCCAGGATTCTTTTAATGATAGTCTGCAATAGAAGGATTGTCTTTGCTGTAACTCAAGTAGACTTCAGTTTTGTTAAAGCAAGGTGTGATTAGTGTAATTCTTACTACAACATTTCTTTGCTTTTGAGATTGAGCATATACAATGTGTGATTGCCTTTGAAATAAACAAACTTCCCTGGGTTGACAATTTATGTAGCACTTGAATTGTTTAATTTGATAAAAAATTAAAGTGACCAACATTTTGGCGTTGTTTCTGGGGAAGGCAATTATAGATTTCAAAAGCATTGATGTTTTTCTTCCACATGTGCAGATTGCATGAGAGGACGCGGAACCCATAAGAAAACTAACCCTACAGGTGGCAAGGGCAAAGGAAGGGGAGGAAGAAAGACCTTTATTGACGAGATCGTATCAAAAGCTGAATCTTCTCAGAGATTAAGCTCTCGAAGGCCAAAGCCTCAACACTCCCCTCAATCGAATTATGAAACAGAAGAAGTTGTGAGCTCTAAGAACGCTGAGGGACAAGCAGCAAGTGTTGAAGAACCAGTAGAAAGCATTGAAGAGCCATTAGAAAGTGTTGAAGAACCATCTGATAACGTAGAGGAATTAGCTGGAAACGTTGAAAAACCAGCGGAAAACATTGAAGAGCCAGTAGAAAACATTGAGGATCGATCAAGTGCAATAGGAGATCAAACAATGGAAGGAAATAATGAAGGATTCTTCGGAGGAGGACAAGTAGATCCTGAAGGAGAGGGAAAAGATGAGAATTCTCTCTCTACCTTAGGATTTCCTATTAGTGATCTCCCTAGAGGAGCAACTCCCATGAAGAATATCCCACTTTCAGCCTTACCTAACTTCCATGGTTTATCTTCTGAATATCCTGATGAATTTATTTTTGAATTTGATATGTTATGCAAAAGTTATGATTATGTTACTAATGCCCAGAAGTTGAAGCTATTTCTAGCAACACTAAAAGGAAATGCATTAAGGTGGTTCATGAGTCTTGGAGGCCATGTAATCACAACATGGGAACAGATGAAGCAGAAATTTCTGCTTAAATATCAAGACTACTACCTGACAAGAGAAAAGAGGGAGGAACAATTTAAGATGGTACAAAAGGAGGACGAGAATTTGGAGGACTTTTTGGAAAGACTACAGTACAATCTGCAGAGATCCAATCATCCCGATGTAAGTAAGGATATTCTTAAAACAATATTACTAAAAAGGGTGAGGGATGATTGTTTAGACATGCTAAATATGCTTGGTAAAGGGGATATATCTAAAGAATCATATGATGAAATTGTTGACCTCTGTAAAAGATGTTCAAGAGGAGCTGCAAGGAACAGGTCAAACAACAGAGATGCCACATATTCAAGAGTTCAGAAATCAACCAGTGGAGGAACCACAAGAGCCGAAATAGGTAATTTACTCGAAGAATTCAAAACTGAAATGTTAAGTTCTTTTGCTTCACAAATTGACACCTTGCAGGTTAAAAAGAAACAGGCCGAAGCAGAAGCAGCATTGGCTGTCTTTTGCCCCAAATGCAGAGATAAACACCCACTAAGGGAATGCCCATTGGACAAGATACCAATTTGCACCCTTTGTGAGAAAGATCATGAAACAAAACAATGCCCTTCTTTACCAGGAATAAAGGCAGCATTGCAACCAACCAAAGAAGAAGCTGAAGCAATCTATCTGCTAACACAGAGAAGACAATGGCAACCATGAGGACAAGGTATGAACTCTAATATGCCATTTACATCTTCTAATCGTTGGAACAATTATCCTTCTTTTAGTCAAACAAATTACCCTCCCTTCAACCAAATGCAATACCCACCCTTTAATCAAATGAATTACCCACCCATGCAACAAACAAACCCTCCCTTTGTAGATCCTGCAATGTGGACTCCTTGGCCTCCACAACAACCATCTTATTTTAGTCAATGGAATCCAAATTGGAGGAGCCAACAACTCCCATTTCCAAATCAATTTCCTCAATTTCAACAACCACTTCCTCTACCTTCAGGGGCTCCACCAAATAATCAAATGAGACCCTAGCTACCTGTACAACCAAATCCTAACCCCAATAATAAAGCTGTGCAAGTTATTGATATTCAGAACCAGCCTACATTTCCTGTTTTCCCTGCACAATGTATTGATATTCATTTAAGATCTGGGAAAATAGTTGAACCCATTATTGATGATGTTACTTCTTCCGATTCTGATAAAGAAGAAACTGAGAAACATGATTCACATAAAGAGGTACAACCACCCTCTAATAAGGGTGCTGAAACAGCAGAACCACCATTCCTTGAGCGTTTAGTTTTAACTAGAACGCCTGAGTCACTTGCTTTTAATCTTCTAGGGGAATTGCAGAATCTGTATTTTAAAATTCCACTTTTACAGGGACTAAGAGATGTACCAATTTATGCTAGAACCATGAGAGATATTTGTGTTAAGAAGCTTGGTAGGAAAGCTAAAGACCCCCTTACAGTTCATGTTATGGGTGATCTATCTGCATTAATGTCCGGTAAAACTCCTCCAGTTAAATATGGTGATCCCGACCATCCTATCGTGACAGTCCAAATTGGTAAAACAATAATCCCTCAAGTTTTGGTAGATTTAGGTGCTGCTATAAACATTATGACTCTTGAAACTTCACAATTGTTACAGCTAAAGAACACAATCAGAGATACACCAACCATTCTAGAGTTAGTTGACCGTTCTACAATTAAACCAGAAAGAGTTGTTGAAGACTTAGTTATCTCAGTTGAGTCCTGGAATTACCCAGCTGACTTTGTGGTGTTACAAACTAAAACAAAGTTGGGGGGACATCCTTTAATTCTGGGAAGGCCTTGGCTAGCCACAACCGATGCCTTTATCAGCTGCAATCAGACTGGGTTCAATGAAAATTTCCTATGGATATTGTTAGCACCCAATCCGAACCTAGCCGAAAGGAAAATCGTGGTAACAACTAAACCACGTCACTTTGTAGCTAGCTCCTACAAGGACAGGAGAGGGCTCTTCCTCAGAATAAATATATTCAATAAAATGGTAATGAACTGATTTTAGGCTAGGTATATAAATGGGAAAAAGAGTTTTGATGAATTACTGAAATTTCAGGGATGTATGGGACAAGAAGACAGTATGAACTGAGGAATTAAATCGGGATACATAATATTTCATAGGGCAAGATAGGCAGGAGGTTTAGCAATCAAGTCTAAATAAGATGAAATGGAAAGACTATTGAGAAGCTGAAAAGGGCATAATAAATGAATCCTTTTCAAACAGAAGAAAATACACAGAGTATGAATGATTCCCCAAGGAAGAGCATATAAAATGGATTCTACCTTTCTAACTTGAAAACATTCAACTGGAGATGTTAATGAATGAATGGTGTAACATAACAATGTACATATGAAACATAAAGGAGAAACATATGCTAAAACTCATACCACATGAATCCCATAAATCAGAGCTGCATCACTTTATTTAATTCCCTACCAAACTGTACAACGGAGCGCAGAGCTCACTGCCACACTATTACCCTACTTCTGAGTTTTCAGACCTCAGACTTTCCGCCCTTGCAAATAATTAGAATTTACAATAAATAGACGAATTTTGCCGGAATACAAATCGATGGAAGGGGAGAAATCACAACTGAAGATAGAAGGCCAAAATCCAACAGTCTCTTCGTAAAGGAAGAGCTGCATTACATCTGGCCAGTGAGAAGGCAAAAAATTGTAACGTAGATTTCTCTACAACGTAACTGAAGATGTGACTGTTACACTTTGGGTCTCGGCCTCTGGCTGTCGCTTTGCTTTCCATTATTCCTTTTGAATAACTAGCTTTTAATAAGATGTCGTTGCAGTAAACTGGAATAAACTGAAATAATGCCTTACGTGAAGGGAAATAGTGAATAAGAAGGAAGGGAGAGGAGGCGGGACCAACATCTTAATCGCAATCGGGATCGGGGAGCGGGAAAATATATACAAAATAAAACTTTCGATGCGGTTGGATTAAACCATGGGAAGTCCTTTAATAAATGTAATAAAATGCTATTTTGGGACTTACAAAGGAGAAAGGGCCTTTATATTATAATGGGGAGTAAGTGTTGTATGGTGGGCTCGGGGATAAAATCGCAATCGCAATATTGGAATTTGCGATGGGAATTTTGCGATGGGAATTTGCAACGGGATTTTGCGACGGGAATTTTGCGATGGGAATTTGTGATGGGAATTTGCGATGGGAATTTTGCGATGGGAATTTGCAATGGGAATTTTGCGACGGGGATTTTGCGACGGGGATTTTGCGACGGGAATTTTGCGATGGGAATTTGCGATGGGAATTTTGCGATGGGAATTTTGCGATGGGAATTTGGCGACGATGCAAATTCCACATCAACAAGACACTTGAATCTCTAAACTTGCGATCTTGCGATTTTGCGCTAAAGTGGTGGGGTTTATATATATGATATAACTTTGTTATAAAATTTGTGGGGTATTGGTCGGAGAAGTGTTTAAGGGGAGGGACTTTGTAATATGAAGTTTTTTATTATAAAGTCCAAAGGCATGGAGGGGAAGTGGTTGGGTAATAAAATCGCATATTTTATTAAATGATTTACAATGTGATATTATAGTCAGAAGGGGGAAGGAAGGGGTTTTTAAAGGGATTTGAACATAAAGTTAAAGGGGAAACATGGGAAATAGGTGGGGCTTAGGGAATAGAGGGCTTTTACTTCACTTAAGCACAAAATTCAATCCAGAAGCCAGTTTTGAGAGTGTAGTATACCGTTGGAAAGATCTTTCCGGGATATTTCTGATGGATCTGCTTTGAAGATGATTTGGCACTAAACATGCTGCGGAAAAATTCTCTGAAGACAGAGACATCACTTTATGGAGATAACAGCTTCCGAATTGTGGCTGAAAGGCAAAGTATCATGTCTTCACCTCAAAACATGGTTTTTAGGTGAAGCTTGCATCAAACCAAACAAATGATATCTTCGATCTTCCTGGTGCTATGACTTTGTATTTATTGACTTCCTCATGACTTCGCTGATCTTTATTTGACACTTGACTCATTAATTTGACCATGGCGAGACCTTAGAGACTAATGAGACCCATCCTATGACCTACTAATATGATTTTGAGAATGAAAGTGACAAATGACTGAAGATCATAGGAAGGAAAATCATCAAGTACCTCATGAGGGAAAACTAGTAACAAATTACTACCATCAATGAATCCATGACCTAACGGAATGGCGAAATTGATTATTATGGGACTCCTAATATGCAAATGCAAAAGAGCAATTTTGATCACTGATGGCAGTATGACTAGAGTGACACTAACATTGGCTCCAATGGGGATGGTAGCTCCTTGGAGGTGCCAAGAACACCGTAGACCAAGTAGCCTTATCCATTGGGCATGGAGTCAAAAATACTGAAAAACCGACACAATGCATACTGACACTGACTCAAGACTAAGACTGAAAAACTGAAATAAACCAAACCATACACATATCATTCAAGTTTTATAGCCTTCACTTCGGGCCCCAAACTTCAATGACTGTGTACTCTAAACTCTGATAAACATAACATGGTATATACAATGATGATGACATATATCCTGATCCTTTGTTTTCAACAATGGTAGTGCTTCAAAAGCCTACCATTTACTGCTCCTCCAGGAAAATTTTGGCCATCCATTTCTGAAAGCAAGAAGGCATTCTGTCCTCTGTAAGCTGAGATCCTGTATGGTCCTTTCCACAGATTGTCGAACTTACCATGCTTCCCTTTGTCTTCATTTCTGGCATCCCATTTCAACACTATATCATCCAGCTGAAACTTTTCTGCCTTTGTCTTCCTGTCATAGATATTTTTAATTTTCTCCTGCAACTGAATAACGTTCTGTGACACTTCCTCTCTTGTTTGCTGAAGGTGGATCATTTGATTGATTCTTCGCTGATTGTCATTGTCCTCGCTGCCAACTTCTTGCAATAATTTCATAATTGGGACTATAAGGGATGTAGGAAAGATAGTGTTAGTACCATAAACCAGCTCAAATGGTGACATACCTATTGATCTTTTACTGCTAACTCTGTCTGCCCACAGTGCGTTGATGAGCTTTCGGTGCCAATTTCTTTTGTTTGCCTCCAACATTTTTTTAATTATATTCACCAATGATTTGTTAGATGACTCAGCCAGGCCGTTTCCTTATGGATAATAAGTTGTCGAATGGCCCAGCACGATGTTGTATTTGTCACAAAATTCGATCATTTTCTTGGATCTGAACGTTGCTGCATTGTCTGTTACGATTTTACAGGGGAAGCCAAAACGAGATAGAATATTCGATTCCAAGAATTGAATGATTACCGCGTCTATTGCTTGCCTGGATGGGACGGCCTCAATCCATTTAGTAAAGTAATCTGTCCCTGTCAAGATCCATCGGTGCTGTGCTGAGGACGTGAAATGAATCTCCCATATAAAATCGAGCCCCCACTGCTGAAAGGGTGCGTTTGCCGAAACTGGTTTCAAAGGAAGTGGAAGAAATTTCTTCTTCCCTTGGAAGATTTGGCATTCATGACATTTCATCACTATCTTATATAAATCAGAAAATAATGTGGGCCAATAATATCCTGCTCTCAATATCTTTTTATTTGTAGTCTTCCAAAACAAGTGACCATCGCAGTCGCCTTTATGAAACTCGTGCATTACCTTCTGCGCTTCTTCTTCAACCAAAAAATTGAGCAGAACGCCTCCTGGATCTTTCTAATACAGAGTGCTATCTAAAATGCAGAATTTTGCAGATTTTAGCTTCAGAGATCTACCTTTGCTCTTGGACATGCCTGTAGGAGGAGACAAATGCTGAAGGATATAGACGATATCTGAATACCACGGGGACTGTAGAAAAATGTCTGCAATTGGAACCAGCAAACCTTCATCTTCCTCTTCTGCCACTGCTGTTATAAGGTTTATATCTAAGGCATGCAGATTTGATTGGGCCATCAATTTCGCCAAGCCTTGGCCTTTGATCAATTTCGTGGGCTTGATCTCCAGATCATACTCCAACATGGCTGCTATCCACTTACCTCTTCGACCTTCTGGATCAGTTTGCATCAACACCTCCTTCACTGTTGCGTTTGGGACATATGCTATAGTATGTGAATGCAGAATATAGACCCTGAAATCCTTCAATGCTTTGATAAGGGCCAATGCCTGTTTTTCAATGATATTATACCTCAAAGCAGCGTCTCTAATAGTTCTACTGAAAAAGGCAATTGGCTTTTCGATCTCGTCTCTCTTTTGCATTAAAACAGCCGCTAAAGTATGCTCAGATGCAAACGAAAATATGATAAAATATTGAGTGTAGTCAGGACTGATCAAAACTGGGGCATTGGACAAAGCAAACTTTACTAGATTGAATGATTTGATAGCCTCCTCACTCCATTTAACAGTGCTGTCTTTCTTTAACGTATTAGTCATTTCCCTCAAATGCTCAGCCAGATTGGGTATAAATCGACGTAAGAAGTTCATCTTACCATTGAATGCTTGGATCTCCTTCTTGTTTCGTGGCAGGTCTATGAGCTGGATTGCCTCCACTCTAGCTGGATCGATGCGAATACCATCTCTGGAGATGATATGTCCCAGCAGCTTGCCTTCATCCATGGCGAAGAGGCACTTCTTGGGATTGAGAGAAATTCCGAACTTTCTGCATCGCTGAAAAACAACTCTCAAATGGTACAAATGCTCATCATCTGATCCTGAAAACACTGTCAAATCATCCAAATAAACAACCAGAAATACATCTTTTTCATTTGCAAAGGCGATGTCCATTGCACGTTGGAAAGTAGCTCCTGCATTCTTCAGTCCGAAAGGCATTTTAGCATACTGGAAGGTTCCCCAGGGTGTTGTGAAGGCAGTTTTATCTTGGTCCTTCTCATGCACCAAGATTTGGTTGTAGCCTGAGTAGCCATCAAGTAATGACATCCTGGATGCTCCAACTACTCTCTGCAGAATATGGTCCATTTTCGAAAGTGGATAATTATCCTTTAAGGAAGCCTTATTCAAGTTCCGAAAATCTATGCACAACCTTATTTCTCCAGTCTTCTTACGTACCGGGACCAAATTTGAAATCCAGTCAGAAAATCTAATGGGGACTATGATACCAGCTTTGTATAATCTGTTTACCTCTTTTTCAATGGATGGCAGCAGCTTCGGATTGATTCTTCTCAGATTTTGTCTAAATGGCTTTTGATCTGGCTTGATAGGAATAGTATGTTGGATTATGTTCCTATCATACACTTTCAAATCTGAATAATCCCATGCAAATACATCAGAAAATTCGGAAAGAAACTTCACATACTTATCCTTCGCTTCAGGGGACAATGTCTTTGACAATTTCATGAACTTGGGCTGATCAGGTGTTCCAAGATTCACATCTTCAACTCCTTTCTCTGTGGGCACCAAGCTTGGCTTCTTTGCAACATCGTCCTGATCAAACAACTCCTCTAGAGGTATGAGACCTCTAGGAATTACGTTATCTTTCAGCTGCAATATGTCCATCTGGTTTGTTTCCATTTCTTGATCATCCACCACATACTCACCTTCTATGAGAGTGTCCTTGAATTTTCCATCACCTCTTTGCAGAGGTCTTTCTCCACATGTTCTCTCGCTACGTTTCCTACCGGGGCATTTTTCTTTGCGCATTCTCAACTCTGTGGGTGCTTTGTCGGATGAAGGATTGGCTCACTTTCTTTCCATCACCGGGTTTGTAGTTCTTTTCTCCTTTGAATGGGGCTAATGGTGACGTTTCTGTTCCTTATAGAATACTGCCCTTGCTGGGCTGACAACACGTTCATATAACCTCTCTGGTAGTCATCAGATTCCTTTTTCTAACACCACGTCATTGGCAAAAATGAAAATTTCATCCCCTTGAATGTCTGGAGTCGCCACTGTGTATTCTTCGTCTTCTGTGAGGAAAATGGGTGCACCATCAGCTGTGAAAAAATGATTGGTTTCAAACAGAGGACCATCGTCGTCTGAGTCAGTCCCTTGCACGTAGTTCTGCTGTAACGGTGTTTTAATTGGTTGTTGTGGTGCCGCTTGGTCCTGCGCCCTTTGTTCTCTCTGTCTAATTCTAAATTGCGTTTGCTGCTGTCCTCTAAAATTTGGATTTCTTATTTGAGTTTTGGGTCTGTCGGAAATCATCAAACGCTCAACCATCTTTTCCATTGTACGAATTAGAGTGTCCATTCTGCTGTCCGAAGTGGAGGCTTCCTCTTTCACCACGATTTTCTTTTCGATTCTAGCTCGAGCTCTTCTGGTCAGCAGATTAGCTTCAACGCTTACTGCTATTTTTTGCATTTCTTCAAGAGACGGTGGATCTCTTTCACGCAGCTAATATGCCATATCGGCATCAAAACCGTCCGGAAACTTTAGCATAGCTGAATCCACGGGTGGTTTGAGGTTGGCCGGAATAGCATTGTATGCAACATTGAATCTTAAACAATAGTCTTGCACAGTTTCACCCACATTTCTTTTCATATTCTCATATTCAGACAGAATTTGGTGTGGATTCCTTTTCACCTCCCACCGATCTAGGAACTGTGTGTGTAACTCTTGCAAAGTGTGAATAGAGCCTGCTGGTAAAGCTCTGAACCACTTTCTCACTTCACCTCCGAAGCTTTGAACAAACAACCTGGTTGCTACATTCTCTTCTTCCACTTCATGCAAGTCAAAAAAGTCATTCATCTTGTCAAAATGCTGCTGGGTTGTAATGCCCTGAGTGGCATCAAAGATAGCAATTTTACTCTGATAATCAACAGGCATATCATTGAGAACCTGAGGTAAAACCAAGGGTGCATACCGGGCATCCATATTTCTGGGAGGATTTACCACAACATTTGTAATGCTGGAATTTGAGGTCGGTGTTGATGGAGGAGATGAAAATTGGGAATTGATTGATGGGAATGCTGATGAATCAGGAGGATAGAATGCTGCGCCTGATGATTCTGAAGGCTCAGGAATATAAGTTGCAGTGATGGACTGAGGCGAATTCAAATGTAGTCATCAATGGAAGAATTTGCTCTCTGAACTTCAATATCTACAAGAAACTCCGGATCTAAAACTGTGTCTTCAAGTGCAGTTTTAGACTTACTTCTAAATAAAGAAAGCTCGAAATTCTCATCAAAAGAAATCTCCTCTACAAAAAAACATTCACTGGGCCAAGTATGGGACCTGAAAATAGGTGTAGGACTTGGCGATCCCTCTTGTCTTTTGACTATTCTTGGGATAAGATTCGGATTTTCGAACATAGGGGGAGGATTTGGATCAAGATTAGCCCTTGTATATCTTCTTAAAGCCAGTGTGGTCAACTTACTACTATACAATATTTATATCAGCTTAGAAAATTCTGAAATATCATCATCGAGACTTTGCAAGAAAAATATTACTGGGGTGATAAATCTTCTATGCAAAAGTTTGTAATTTCTTCCCCAGTATGGTCGCCAGAGATGTTAGCACCCAATCTTGAACCTCAGGCTGAAAAAGGCCAAATCAGGGTAACAACTAAACCACGCTCAGCCTTGTAGCTAGCCCTACAAGGACAGGAGAGGGCTCTCTTCGTAGAATAGATATTAAATAAAATGGTAATGAACTGATTTTAGGCTAGGTATATAAATGGGAAAAAGATTTTTGATGAATTACTGAAATTTCAGGGATGTATGGGACAAGAAGACAGTATGGACTGAGGAATTAAATCGGGATACAGAATATTTCATAGGGCAAGATAGGCAGGAGGTTTAGCAATCAAGTCCAAATAAGATGAAATGGAAAGACTGTTGAGAAGCTGAAAAGGGCATAATAAATGAATCCTTTTCAAACAGAAGAAAAAATACAGAGTATGAATGATTTCCCAAGGCAGAGCATATAAAATGGATTCTACCTTTCTAACTTGAAAACATTCAACTGGAGATGTTAATGAGTGAATGGTGTAACATAACAATCTACATATGAAACATAAAGGAGAAACATATGCTAAAAATCATACCACATGAATCCCATAAATCAGAGCTGCATCACTTTATTTAATTCCCTGTAAAACTATACAACGGAGCGTAGAGCTCACTGCCACACTGTTCCCCTACTTCTGAGTTTTCAGACCTCAGACCTTCCTTTTTTTTTGCAAATAATTAGAATTTACAATAAATAGACAAATTTTGCTGGAATACAAATCGATGGAAGGGGAGAAATCACAACTGAAGATAGAAGGCCAAAATTCAACAGTCTCTTTGTAAAGGAAGAGCTGCATTACATCTGGCCAGTGAGAAGGAAAAAAATTATAACGTAGATTTCTCTACAACGTAACTGAAGATGTGACTGTTACAATTTGGGTCTCGGCCTCTGGCTCTCGCTTTGCTTTCCATTATTCCTTTTGAATAACTGGCTTTTAATAAGATGTCGTTGCACTAAACTGGAATAAATTGAAATAATGCCTTACGTGAAGGGAAATAGTGAAGAAGAAGGAAGGGAGAGGAGGCGGGACCATCATCTTAATCGCAATCGGGATCGGGGAGCGGGAAAATATATACAAAATAAGACTTTCGATGCGGTTGGATTAAACCATGGGAAGTCCTTTAATAAATGTAATAAAATGCGATTTTGGGACTTACAAAGGGGAAAGGGCCTTTATATTATAATGGGGAGTAAGTGTTGTATGGTGGGCCCGGGGATAAAATCGCAATCGCAATATTGGAATTTGCGATGGGAATTTTGCGATGGGAATTTGCGATGGGGATTTTGCGACGGGAATTTTGCGACGGGAATTTGCGATGGGATTTTGCGATGGGAATTTGCGATGGGGAATTTGCGACGGGGAATTTGCGATGGGAATTTGCGATGGGAATATTGCGATGGGGATTTTGCGATGGGAATTTGCGACGGGGATTTTGTGACGGGAATTTTGCGATGGGAATTTGCGATGGGAATTTGGAAATGATCGCACATCGCACATCGCAAATTCCACATCAACAAGACACTTGAATCTCTAAACTTGCGATCTTGCGATTTTGCGCTAAAGTGGTGGGGTTTATATATATGATATAACTTTGTTATAAAGTTTGTGGAGTATTGGTCAGAGAAGTGTTTAAGGGGAGGGACTTTGTAATATGAAGTTTTTTATTATAAAGTCCAAAGGCATGGAGGGGAAGTGGTTGGGTAATAAAATCGCATATTTTATTAAATGATTTACAATGCGATATTATAATCAGAAGGGGGAAGGAAGGGGTTTTTAAAGGGATTTGAACATAAAGTTAAAGGGGAAACATGGGAAATAGGTGGGGCTTAGGGAATAGAGGGCTTTTGCTTCACTTAAGCATAAAATTCAATCCAGAAGCCAGTTTTGAGAGTGTAGTATACCGTTGGAAAGCTCTTTCCGGGCTCTTTCTGATGGATCTACTTTGAAGATGATTTGGCACTAAAAATATTGCGAAAAACTTCTCTGAAGGCAGAGACATCACTTTGTGGAGATAACAACTTCTGAATTGTGGCTGAAAGGCAAAGTATCATGTCTTCACCTCAAAACATGGTTTTGAGGTGAAGCTTGCATCAAACCAAACAAATGATATCTTTGATCTTCCTGGTGTTATGACTTTGTATTTGTTGACTTCCTCATGACTTCGTTGATCTTTATTTGACACTTGACTCATTAATTTGACCATGGCGAGACCTTAGAGACTAATGAGACCCATCCTATGACCTACTAATATGATTTTGAGAATGAAAGTGACAAATGACTGAAGATCATAGGAAGGAAAATCAGCAAGTACCTCATGAGGGAAAACTGGTAACAAATTACTACCATAAATGAATCCATGACCTAACGGAATGGCGAAATTGATTATTATGGGACTCCTAAATGCAAATGCAAAAGAGGTACGATCTTGATAAGTGATATGACTAGAAGTGGCTTATATGAGATATGAAACTAAACAACTTACTCTCTACCCTCATGCTATACCCATGATTAATAATGAGAATTCTATATGGATGGACTATGATGATAATGCTATTCAACCTATTTTGACTATCGGACAAGCTTTAAACCTTAAAGATACCACTGAGGATGAAGTAATTAATAATTTCATTTGTGAACCCTCCTCTGTGACTTCTGAAACACATAATCAACTGGCTGCACTTTTGGAATCAGATACCCAGGAAAAGCTTAAATATGAAGGTCTACCTCAAACATCAACCACCATCTCTTCTAAAAGCATAACAGTAGAAATCGAACTTGGAAAAACACTGAACATAAATCCTGACCTGATAGTTGCCGAAACACAACAATTAATGAAGTTACTGCTTGAAAACAAGGAAGGATTTGCATGGGAATATACAGATATGAAGGGAATCTCCCCCGAAATATGTACTCACCAGATCTATATTAAGGAAGGTTGTCGACCAGTCTGTCAACCCCAAAGACGAATGAACCCTAATTTAAGAGAAATTGTTAAAGAGGAACTTCAGAAATTGCTTAATGCGGGATTTATATACCCTATATCTGATAGTGAATGGGTTTCCCCATTGGTAATAGTTCCTAAGAAAAATGGAAATGGAGAGTGTGTGTAAGTTATAGAGCCTTAAATAAAGCCACTCAAAAAGATCACTTTCCTTTACTGTTCATTGATCAGGTGTCTGATAGTTTGTTAGGGAAGAAATTCCTCTCCTTTTTAGATGGATTTAGTGGGTATAATCAAATCATAATTGCACCCCAAGACCAAGATAAGACCACTTTTACTAGCCCTTGGGGAACTTTTGCCTATAGAGTTCTTCCATTTGGACTATGTAATGCGCCAACAACCTTTCAAAGGGCAGTTATAGGAATCTTTTCTGATATACTGAATGACTCCATGGAAATATTTATGGATGAATTTACCCCTTACGGTGTGTCTTTCGAAGATGCATTACAGAATCTTGAGAAAGTACTTAAACGTTGTATACAAGCTCACCTCTCCCTAAGCACCAAAATAAGTCGATGATGAGTGAAGGAGTAGTGCTTGGACATTTTATCTCATCTCAAGGAATTCAGGTAGATCCATCCAAAATACAAGTCATTCAGAATCTTCCTATTCCTAAAACACAAACTGATGTGAGAAGTTTCCTAGGACATGCTGGATATTACAGGAGATTTATTAAATTTTTTTCCAAAATAGCTTCTCCTTTATTTGTATTACTTATGAAAAATGCTGAATTTAAGTGGACTAATATTTGCCAGGAGGCCTTTGTAGAACTCAAGCATCAGTTATCCACAACTCCTATTTTGAGAGGACCTGATTGGACACTTCGCTTTCATATATCTTTTGATGCTTCATATACTGCAATTGGAGCTGTCTTGGGACAAGAGGAAAACCATCTTCCTTATGCTATCTACTTTATCAGTAAGAATATGACCCCTACGAGATTTTGTTGTCATTCCACTCTTTTCAGTCCATATTTAAAGCTTACTATCACTTTCATCCATTTTTACAGGTATACTAATATTCTATTTGTACTATATGTTTAACTTGTTTTACATATAATTTTACATTAATTTTATATTTAATCATTAATCGAAGATATATAGTTCTTGAGGCAGTTTGAAGACATTAGATAGCTATTTGTAGCTATCGAAGGCTGTGTTGTGAAACAGTCAACATGGTACGCCAATACCGTTGCTGAAATAGCCCGTGATTTGCGATTTTGAAGTATCATTTCGAGCATGACGGCAACAAGAAAATACAAGTAAGGAAGTTGTTACACGGGCCACTCTGAAGCCAGTACCATCGTAACCATTGTAACAGAATTTTGCTATGGAAGAATAGAGAGATCCTATTTCAGAACAGAAGATCAGATTGGGTTAAAAATAGGATTTCTATAATGTAAATCAATTGTAATAGATGTCTCCTCTTTAAAAAGAGGAGACATCAGCATTAGAGAGGAGTTAGAGACTACGGGAGGTTCATTTTGAACAGAGAAGGAACGTGAATCTTTTTGTAATATGTTGCTTTCGACAGATGAATAAAAGTTTGTTCTGAGCATCTCATTTTAATTCCTTCTTCTGGGGAATCTTGTGAGAAGGAAAGGGCTCGCCTTCTTCACAAGATTCACCCATTTGTTCCTGTAGTTTGTTAACTGTTCTTTTTGTTCATGCCTTGATTAAACTCTGTTTACTGAAATTATTTATGCAGTATTGGAATTCTGTTGTTTATTGTTGAAGCTCTGTTTCCATTACTTGTTGCATTGATTTCATACAATTCATTCTTGAGAGTTGTGGATTATTTTAATTAGAAATATTGTTTATGGAATGAAAGCTTGGTAATCAGAAATAGGTGCTGAATATTCCTACTTGGGGAATAGGGTCCTGTTCTCTGTTATAGCATAATTGGTCTTCCTTTTTGCAGATTGATTTCCATTCCTAGATCATTGTCTTTTTAATGTAATCCAGGATTCTTTTAATGATTGTCTACAATAGAAGGATTGTCTTGCTGTAACTCAAGTAGACTTCAATTTTGTTAAATCAAGGTGTGACTAGCGTAATTTTTACTACAACATTTCATTGCTTTTGAGATTGAGCATATACAATGTGTGATTGCCTTTGAAATAAACAGACTTCCCTGGGTTGAAAATTTATGTAGCACTTGAATTGTTAAATTGATAAACAATTAAAGTGACCAACATCTTACTATTATTTTTATGTATGGAGTTTCTCTTTTTAACCTTGATGTTTCAAAATATTCTCCCACCGCTCAAAAATATCATCAATCAATTCCCATATCTCCCTGGTTCTAAATCGCTAAAATGTTATCTATGCTTCACAGACTAATTTGTATTCATTTTCTTCTTTTTCTTTTATTTTTTTCATCGATTTTGATAACCCGTTCCGTCAACAATCCTTTCAAAATGTTAGACCTTATGTCTTATGTCCCCACCACATTTTTTTATGAATTCATTTTGAATAAATCTAAACCTTTGGATGAAATTCATTTTCATTCTGTACTCATTATCTGCATTATGATCCCATGCCAATAACTTTGATTCTATTTCTGTTAAGCCAACGTAAATGATGCATTTCACTGTTTGAAAAAGATAGTTAT
>JAXQQM020077660.1:0-15079 GCA_034641835.2 Pinus albicaulis | reverse complement strand
TCCTCTCTAATATCCTAGGTTAAGTCACATTTAGATAGTAGGAGTTGAACTAGAGCATCCAAATATTACCTAATGACCACTAATGACAAAAATGACCACTAACTAAAGCAATTAAGAAGAACCCAAAACAATTACACCAGGAGGGGTCTACTGAAGTAATAGTCTGAACTCCACCTAGATGATAGATTGAGGAATTGCATGTTAGTAGCAGATGAAGCATCATAATATAAGGGCTTAGAATCTCTCTATCCTATCCCAATCAACCCAAAGCAAGCCAGGTCCCAAGAATTTGAAGCCATAATGGGTCATGGCTCTAATGATCATGTCCAAAGAAGTGCATCTTGGAAGAGATGTCCTAGAGCACTATCTCTTTAGCCAAGCAAACCATATTCCTTATTAATTTGGGGCTAGAAATCATGCCTCAAGCTAAGCTATACTCCTAATATCTGACCCCCAAGTATGTGTAGGTTGTAGTAATATGAATCCCATACCCTCCAACGTAAAAATGGTAGTTAAGGAGAGCATGCCGAGACATGTTAAATATAATAACCTTAGTCTTACTAAGGTCAAATTTCAACTATCAAAGATCACAAGAGTTGGAGAAGGCCTCAATTTGTCTCTATAACCCCTTAGGTGAGGTGCGAAGTGGATCATGTCATTGAAAACTAAAAGCAAGGAGATCAAGACATCAGGTAGAAGACAATTAACACCATCCTATATGTGCTCCTAAGAAAGGAGTCCATCTCATCGATATAGAACCCAAAGAGATTTAGTGAGAGAGGGACTTTCTATTTGACCTATATAGTACTCCTAAGGTAGTCTAAGAAGATGTCGATAGTGCAGAAATGACCAAGCACTGGCTCATACAGTCTCGTGATAGAATCCAATGCTATATCACCTCTAAAACAATGCCTCTTTCATGACAAAGTCAAGTGCCTTACAAAATTCAACAAATCAACAAAATATTTTCAAAGAGAAATGATGGGCCTCTCTAATAATGGCACAAAGAGTGAAAGATGTGGTCAGTAGTTTGGTACCTCTTATAGAACCATAGCTACATTCTAGATCTAGGGTTCCTCCACTCTAGCTCATTTAATAATCGCGTGGGGTATTGTACCATATAGCATGGAAAATGTGTGGGCAATCATGATGGTCTGATAATTTTTTTGGTCTTAAGCAACCCCCAAATTCAAATTGGAGTGGATGATATGGTCGGGCCATCACAAAGAGAAACCTAAACAAAGAACGTGATTAAACAAATCAACAATGTGGGACTCAAGGGGATGAATACCATGCTTGAGAAACTCAACCTAAGAGGCTTCCCCATCAGCAGTGCTACTAGTTCTCATGATACTGATGACCCTCCCAAGCTTGAACTAGAAAATATATAGAAATAAAAAGGAATTGAAGCTATCCACACTAGAGGTTGTCCAAAAACATCATAGGGGTGGTAGTATGCAACAACAAGTAATGGCTCATGAGAGCACCCTAGATAGGAAAAAGAGCACTTAGTGGGTGGTGGAGGCCTTTAAGCTGTGAGGAATGGACTGATCATGAAAAAAAGAAAAATGGAGATTTCTATGGAGTTTTCCATCTTTATTCAAACCAACAGTTCATGGGACAGAGGTCAAGGATACATGGTGTAGTGTCATATGGTGTTGGGGACTGGGGTAAGATAAAAAGGAAGCCTCTTGTTACTCTTCAAAATGCATTCGCATTTTGGGGCATTCATTCCAACAGTACAATGATTAGGATGTGAAATTTGGAGGTGGATACTAGGCTGAGATTTTTCAGAGGCTTTTAATGGCATCAAATATGGAATATGAACATGCTAAAATGGCTTCCTGTAGGGCTTGATGTAGTGCCTTTGTTGGAGCAGCCAAGCATGCACTTTGAGACTTGTTCCTATCATGCTAGCTAATTGTATCTATAGGTCTGAATGAATCTTGAAATGGGTCCAAATTCAAGTTTTTTTGGCTAGCCTGTAGTATTTGATCAGCTAAAATTGAGTATTTTACTATTTTATGGGGTTGCACCACCAATTGTGCATTGTAGCATTAAGTCTGCTAATATATTTTTAAACCATCTTACGCGAGCAACCATGGTAGATTTTGGAATTTCCAAAGAAAAAACATTTTATGGTTGGAATTAAAGCCTCAAGGAAACATATGATGATAGTGACCCTGACTATATGTCAGAAAACACCTTTTACAGCAAAACATGATATATACAGGGTCACTATCTGTCAGAAAACACCTTTTACAACAAAACATGATATATACAATTTTACAGCAAAACATGATATATACTCCTATGAATATAAAACAACACATAAGTACTTCCTCATGGTGTGGTTTATTCATGATAGGAATTTTTTACTCTAGAGCTATTATGATATATGATGGGCAGTCTAAGCTGGTGATCTAATGCAAAGTTTTGAGGCCTACTTTGCATAAGACTATTGCTATTCTAGAACAGAAAATGGAAGCCATTTTTAGTAGTTAGTATATCCCCTTCTCCAATGTGACACTCATCAAATTAAGAAAGAGTTAATTGTAGATTTAAAAAGAAACAACCAGCAAGTAATGTATTATTCCTTTTGTTATGGACTAAAAGACGTTGTGCCTAATTGTGTAGGGTGAACTCCTTGCCATGGTCAAGAGGTATGTTTTAAAGGGGATTCCACTTGGCACACAATCCTAGGTTGCTTCATTTCCTAACAAATGTAATTGTTTTATTTTTTATTTTGTGGTTGTTGCATTTATGGGGGGGTGTTATAGTAATATGAGTTTATTTATTGCACCCTTTGTAGGAATTTATAGGGTAAGTTCCGTAGATCAAGAGCCAAAGGTCACCACTCACAAACAGATCACAAATCAATACACCAGTATAATCACGTGGTTAAAACCATCAAAGAGGGAAATGGTCCACGACCTGAGCCAACATGGCCACTTCAGGGAATTTATTAATAAAAAAAGAAAAGTTACATATGTTTCTCTCATAAATGGTTACCAGAGAAATGGCCCTCCATGCTCTTTAAATAGAGATCATGGACCAATCGGGTGCTAAGCCACGGATCAAGTGTTGTTAATACCGAGGTGTGAGATAACCATCGGATCACTACAAATCGTGACCGTCAAATTATAAGTTACAAATGTACATGGTAAAGAAACACACTTTACCTAACTCTACACTAGACTAAGTTATTCTTAACTATTTCCTATGTGTCAGAATATCCTAGCATCCCCCCTTAAGAACAACTTGGGATAGGATTGAAGGATTTACAAAGGTGACACAAAAGGAGCTTATTTCCTATGTGTCGGAATATCCTAACATCCCCCTTAAGAAAAACTTGGGATAGGATTGAAGGATTTACAAAAGTGACACAACAGGAGAAGGAAGGAGGCATTAGAGCCTATACTCCCTTAATGACAACTTTCCTGAACTCTAAGCATGGATCGAAGTTTGGTAAACTTCTCTTCTGTGAGGGCCTTCGTAAACATATCGACTACTTGATCATTGGTCGGACAATACTTCACTTCAAGAACATGATCATGAATGAGCTTTCTGATGAAGTGTATGTGGAGTTTAATGTGTTTCATATGATGATGTTGAACTGGATCTTTACATAGCTGAATGGCACTCTGATTATCATACCAAAGTGTAGTTGGATGCTGCTGATGAGACCAAATTCACACAGGATTTAACGAAGCCACATGGCTTCCTTGCTGGCTTCAACTGCACCACAATACTCTGCTTCTGCTGAAGAAAGGGAGATGGCACTTTGTTTCTTTCAATACCAAGTAATAGGTCCTGAACCAAGAGTGAATACATATCCTGCAATGGAGTTCCGATCATTAGGGTCACCAGCCCAATCAGAATCAGTGAAACCAGTCAACAACGGAGATTCTCCTTCACTGTAATGAATCCCGAACTGAACTATACCTCGAATATATAAAAGTATTCCTTCAGCTGATTTCCAGTGAATTTCATGAGGTTGGTACATAAACCAAGCGACAAGACCAATGGACAAGGAAAGGTCAGGACGAGTATGGGTTGGATACAAAATTTTACCAACAAGTTGACGATATAAGGTGGCATCAACTTCAGGGGTAGTACAGTTGACTGAAAGCTTGACTCTATACTAAAAGGGAGAAGGGGCAGACTTATAGTATTCCATGTGAAAAGGGTGTAGAAGATCACAGGCATACTTGGACTGAGAGAGGGTAATGCCTTCCTTGGATTGTAAGAGTTGAAGACCAAGAAAATAATGCAAGTGTCCTAAGTTTGTCATTTAAAACTTATTTTTGAGGCTAGACTTCACATGGTTTATATGGTTTGGATCACTACCAGTAAGGATAATATCATCAACATAAAGAACAAGGATGGTGAAGGAATTACCCACATTCTTGGTGTAGATAGTGTTGTCAGAATGACACCCAGAAAAGCCATTATCTAAGAGAAACATATCCATTTTGGCATACCAAGGCTGAGGAGCTTTTTTGAGGCCATAGAGAGACTTACTAAGGCAACAAACAAGGCTGGAGTCTTTTTGGATAAAGCTAGGGGGTTGTTGCATGTAGATTTATTCATGCAAATCTCCATGTAAGAATGCGGATTTAACATCCATATGATGGACTTCCCATTTAGAGGAGACATCAAGGGAAGAACAAGGCGGATAGAATTCATTTTGGCAACAGGGGAGAAGGTTTTAGTATAGTCAATGCCTTCAAATTGTGAAAAACATTTAGCAACAAGAAGATCTTTATGTCTATCCACTTTTCCATCTGGTCCAAACTTTGTTTTGCAAACCCGTCTACATCTGACAAGTTTTCTTCCTTTTGTAAGAGGAACAAGATCCCAAGTATTTTTTTCCAATAAGGAACGATACTCTTCATTCATAGCTTCTTCCTAATCTGGATGATGGGAGGCTTCTTCAAAGGTTTTTGGATCAATTTTTTATATAACTTGAGCCAATAAGGAAGAGGCTCTTTCGAACTAAGAACGTGTACGTCGTCGATCGGCAAGGTCACCTGCAAGAGAACCTGCTACATCCTGAGTAGAGCGGACCCATCTTGGAAGCGGTGGAGTATAAGGAACAATTTCACGAGTTGGAGGAGGATTTTCATCCTCGTTGTCATCATCTGAACTAGAAGTAATTCTATTAAAAATAGAAGAGAGAGAGAGAGAGAGAGAGGTGGCACATATGCCGAATCAGGCTCGCAGGCCAAAGGTGGCACACCAATTGAACTAGGCTCGCAGGCTGATATATTTTCATCAAACTTTACATCTCTTCTAATGATTATATTTTTGGTTTTTGGTTGAAGAAGTCTATATCCTTTGACATCTTCAGAATATCCGACAAAAATACATTTTTCACTCTTAGTTTCTAAGGCTTTATGTTTCGCATCTAGAATATGGGTCCAAGCATCACTTCCAAAAACACGAAAGTGACTTACATCTATTTTGATTTAGCTCCAAGCTTCTTTTGGAGTTATATTATTTAAAACCTTAGTACGAGTGTGATTTACTATATAATCTGCACAGTTAATGGCTTTTGCCCAAAAATTGAGACCAAGCCCTTTAGATTGAAGCATACAATTAGCCATTTCTTTTAAGGTGCGATTCTTCCTTTCAGCTACACCATTTTGTTGTGGAGTATATGAAACAATATGTTGCAATTGAATGCCATGCTCAGTGCAGAAGTTGATAAATTTTTTGTTAACATATTCTCCACCATTGTCTGATCTTAACTTAAGAATTTGATGTTCAGATTGTTTCTCAACAAAGGCCTTAAAGGCCAAGAACATGTTAAAAACTTCACTCTTGAGTTTTAAGAAATATAACCAAGTGCGTTTGGAAAAATCATCAATGAAAGTTAAGAAGTACTTGCAACCAGAGAAAGAAACAATAGGAAGTGGACCACATAAAGCACTGTGCACAAGCTGCAAAGGGGCTGAAGCGTGCCAAGAGGCACGTTTGTCAAAACTATCCTGATGATGTTTTCCGAGTACACATCTGGAGCAAACACCATCTCAGCAAGATACCATAGGAAGGCCCGTCACCATATTTTCCTTACATAGAGTTTGAAGAGAGAAATATTTTAAGTGTCCAAATCACTCATGCCAAATTTTGCTCACATCATCATTATGAGCAACAAAAACAGAGGGAAGAGATGATGACCCAAAGTTGTCAAACTTATACAACCTTGTGGAATCATTAGCAATGCCAGTAGCTAAAATATGTTTAGGATCTTTGAGGTCCTTGATTACAACATCATGAGGTGAGAATTCTACTATTTTCCCTTCACCTGAATGAGTTATCTGATAAACGGATAGAAGGTTGCATGACAAGGTAGGAACACATAGTACATCATTAAACTGACCATTATCTAGATGAATGGTTCCAGATCCTACAACACTAAGAGATCTATCATCACCAACATAAATATGTTTTGTGTTACAATCATTTAAAGAAGAAAACATGGATTTATTTTTAGCCATGTGGTAAGAAGCTCCAGAATCAATGAGCCATTCATGAGAAGGAGAAGAAGAAGATACATTTAATGCATAACTAGATCTTGATGCTTGACAACCACAAGCAGAAAATGCCATGCCTGAAGATGAAGGTGAAGAGTGCTCCAAATTGATGTTGTGCTTCTTCATTGCTTCTTCTAGGGCTTCCATCTTCTTAAAACATTTGGACTCTATATGGCCATCCCGATTGCAAAAGTTGCAATGTCTATCTGTATTCTTCCCTTTGTTTTGATTTGCCTTATTATTTTGGTGATTTTATTTTTCAGTGTACGACTGAATTTGCTTAGGGCCTTGTTTGGCTTAGGACCATATTTTTTAGGATATTGATTCTTGGGATTCTTTGATATGGTTTTTTTTGGGCTGCTAATGCTTTCTTAGAAGCATTCCTAGTAGTAATAAGACCAAGGTGTAAAATTTTTTCTTTCTCTCTTATCAAAGAATCACAAAAGGCATCAAAAGAGGGATTCTTGTAGGTGGTTCCTGAAGAAATGATGGCTTATCTAGTGGAATGGAAGGCAGAAACAAATACAGAGTATGCAGGACCAAGCTTAGAAAGAATGCAATATATGAGGCTACCATCGTCCTTTTTTTATCTTACAACCTTCTAAAAGAATTCTAAGGGTCTTAAATTTGGACAAAAAATCTTCAATGGAGGAGAAAATATTGGGGTCCAAAGTAAGCAACTCATTTTCAAGCTGGTGGGCCCGGATTTGATTTTGAATGCCAAAAATAGTTTTTAGCTTTTCCAGGGCCTCATCAGGGGTGTCAATGTCAAGGATATGAAATCAAATATCTTGAGAAATGGACATTCCTATCAACCCTCGTGCTTAATCTTGTTTATTTTCCCATTTAGCAGCTTTACCATCATCAGAAGGTTTAGTTTCTTTTCTTTTGGATATTCTATAAATCCCTTTACTTCTAAGTATATCTACCATGTGAGGTAGCCATTGGAAATAATTGGTGTTGTTAAGAATAATCGGGCATGCACTTTCCATTTAAAAAAAAAAACTGAAACTGAGAAAGCTGAAACTAACTACTCCAATGGAAATATCTGGAAAAATTAGGCTGTTTAAAAAAAATGGCTTGAAAAACAGCTTCCGGATGAATAAGTTATGCCTCTTGAAAAATCTAAGTTGTAGATGCCGAATAGTTATGGGAATGGGATGAAGTGCTAATTTTAAAAAAAAATCCTGCCCCTTCGAACAAAAACTTTTTACAAAAGAAGCTTGAGAAGGAGACTTGAACCCAAGACCTCTATTCCCATAAACTAACCCCTCACCAAGTGAGATAGTAAAAGGATCACGTTATTGTATGAAAGGAGGAAGGGTTTTTTTTTTTTTAACTCTTCGATGTGCATGCCTTTTCCTGCACAAAAAAAACACAAAAACTGAGAAAAAAAATGAAATGAAAAGCCTTACAGCAGAATGTTAGATTTTCGGTTAGCCTTACTGGCAACTATCACTTTTTTCACTATTTTTGTTTTCCTGAGATCACACAAAAATGTGGGGAAAGAGAATACATAGCAAAAAAAATCCCTCTGTCCTATTTTTGATTTTTCGAGATTGCATGCAGCGCACAGAAAAGAGCATAAAAAGAGAAGAGGGTACAGATCTGGAAAATAAATAAAACCTTAATACTGAAAATAAACAGAAAAAAAACTGAAATAAGTAGAGCTATTAACAAATATAACTGCAAAAGATGTTTTATACCTCTAGATCTAAACTGACATAACTTGGGCAGCCAAAATCCTTTTCGCATGAAACGAAAGGCGTTCCTCACTGTAAAAGACGCTCCAAACACAACTGAGTAGCTCTCCAAGCCCAAAAATGTTCATAAATAGTAAATCTACAAAACGACATTCGCATGCAGTCAAACCGGCTTCAGATTTTGATCAACAACGGATGCAGCCCTCAAAATAGCTTTGATATCATGTAGGAATTTACAGGGTAAGTTCTGTAGATCAAGAACCAAAGGTCACCGCTCACAAACAGATCACAACTCAGTACACCAGTATAATCACGTGGTTAAAACCCTCAAAAGGGGAAACAGTCTATGGCCTGAGCCAATGCGGCCACTTCAGGCAATTTATTAATATAAAAAGAAAAGTTACATATGTTTCTCTCATAAATGGTTACCGGAAAAATGACCCTCCATGCTCTTTAAATAGAGATCATGGACCAATCGGGTGTTAAGCCACAGATCAAGTGCCATTAATACCGAGGTGAGAGATAAACATCGGATCACTACAAATCGTGACCGTCGGATTATAAGTTACAAATGTACATGGTAAAGAAACACACTTTACCTAACTCTACACTAGACTAAGTTATTCTTAAGTATTTCCTATGTGTCAAAATATCCTAACACCCTTAACCATTGTTTCCTATTCTTGGAGAGATAGTTGGGTCATTGGAGAAAGAGCCTTAGCTACCTTTTCTATTTTGAGATTGTAATTGGTTTGCATTTAGGATGAGTGATGAATCACCTAGATCGAAGGAGTGCTCCCCTAGTTGTTAGGTCCCTATATTACTTGCATAGTCCCTTATTGTTGTTAGCGTAACCCCCTTATTGTTATTATTGTACCAATGTAACTCCCATATTGTTATTATTGTGCCCTTAAATTATTATTGTTAGGTCGGCTAGGATTACATTGTGGCCCCATGGAATCCTATATATAGAAAGGAGGTTTTGTAATTTGTATCATCGAAGAATTATTCATTCATGTAATGTATTGGAGGTTGCCCCCTCGAAGTGGCTTATTTCTAAGGCATTGATATCTCTTTTCTTCTCTTTTTGGAGCTAGTTTCACAACATTTGGTATCAGAGCTTTGGATTCTAGGGTTTTGTTGCTCCAAATAGGTCATCGTGGAATTATCGCTATAAATTTTTTCTACGAAGGTTCAAAAGATGAAATTTTTAGAGTGCGAAGAAGAACTTCTGAAGAACATATTCGCAAAATTTTAGAACTTGGTTCGCAATATTTTCGAAGACATGATCTGTTGAAGTTAGGAATTTTTGCAGGCTCCTGAATTTCACTTAAACAGGTCATAGTGGAATTTTCTCTATAAATTTGTTTCTACGAAGGTTTAGAAGCTGAAATATCTAGAGAGCGAAGCCGAAATCCTGAGGAACATCGTTGAAAAATTTCAGAGCTTGGTCCACAATATTTTTGGAGATATGATCTGTGGAAGTTAGGTCCTTTTCAGGCTCCCGAATTTCATCTCAGTGAGGTGATCGTGGGAAAATATTCATAATTCTCTCTCTGAGCATCAGATTGAAATTCTGTTAAAAGTGACTGGAAGTAAACATAATTTAGTTTCTTTTTTATAAATTTCAGAGCCAAAGGAGAAAACAGTGACACGTGGAAAGTCATATAAGTTCGCTCTACTGAACAAGTCCATAATAAGGTCATTGTGGGAGATTGGACATAGCGTTGCATTGAAGAATCCAAATCAAGTCAGACCTGTGGAATTTGAAGGAAGCTTTAGAGGACTGCTACAGGGACAAATTTTAGATATTTAGGATCTGCAAGTATAGAGATAAGTCAATTTCAATATCGAGCTCCTCAAAAGAGAGTAAAAGGTCTATATTTTTTTTCCCGAATTGCATAAGTCTTATCTGAAGAATCAAGTTGAATTGATTCCAAGGGCATATTGTAGAATATATTTCAGTATTGGGTTCTGAAATGCCTCCTAAAAAGAATTCAACACCCATTAAGTCTTTAGAAGGCTCTACTATGGCTCATGAAGATGAAGAATGGCAACATGGCATATCAATTTTACAAGAGCAAGTGCAACAAATTTCGCTCTCGCAAAGAGCAACAAAAAATGACATGGAAGTTTTGAAGAAAGGCGTGGAAACTAAGATGGATGGTTTGAAGAAAGGCATGGAATCTAAGATGGATAGTTTGAAGAATGGCATGGAAGCTGGCATGGAATCTAAGATGGATGACATGGAAGCTAAGATCGATGAAAAAATGGAAAACATGAAGAATGATATAAAAGCAGACATGGAAGGTTTGACAAAGTTGATACAACAAATGTTTCCTAATGGTGAAAATATAGTAGAGGAAACTCATGATGAGAATAAAATAAATGCTAATCTTGATTTCATAAACTCTAATGTTGGCGGGAAGAACCACCATATTCCAAAAATGGATATGAGGAAGTTTGATGGAAAGGATCTTGTAACATGGATACTACATATGGAGCAATATTTTGATCCCAATAATGTGCAAAACACACAAAATTTATGCATTGCAACTTTACATTTAGAAAAAAATACGTTTGCATGGTATCGATGGCTTTGCTCCCGTAATTTTTTTTTCACTTGATCAATTTTTATGGAGGAAATGATAGCACATTATACAAAGAGCAACACCTTCTTTAGCCAATTGATAAATCTCAAACAAAAGGGTTTAGTGGAGGAGCACATTGAGGACTTCCAAAAATTGAATATAAGGGTAACTGATATTCCAAAGGAACACAGGATTGATCTCTTCATAGGTACTTTAAAGGATAACATACAACATGAAGCTCACATTTTGGAACCTGATTCATTGGAGAATGCATTCAGGTTGGCAAGAAAAATTGAATGTAAAATTATCACGACAAGGAAGCCTACCACTCACTTCTATAAAGAGGGAAGTGTTGCTACTCCTAGATTTCCACAACCTACAAGGTTGACACCACAACAATTGGAAGAAAAAAGAGAAAAAGGGCTTTGCTAGAGTTGTGATAGCAAATACACTAAAGGTCATAAGTGTGCCGAGAAGAAATTATTTTACATAGATTGTGAAGAGGAAGAAGAAAATGAACAAGAAGAGGATATACACCAGGAACCAGCCCTAGAAGAGGAAGAAATGAGTCCGACCATATCGTGTAATGAATTGGTAGGAATTACCACTCCTCAAACTCTCAAGATAGAAGGACATATCAAGAAGAAAAAGGTAATAGTGTTGATTGATTCAGGTAGCACCCATAATTTTATTCATTGTAAGGTAGCCAAGGAATTGAATTATTTCCTATACCCAACACCAGAATGTCAAGTGATGGTTGCAAATGGAGGAACTATAAATTGCTCTGGAAAATGCCATAATATCAAGCTAACCATGGGGGAATATGTATTGAATAGTCTAATGCTTTCCATTCCTATGGGAGGTGCTGATGTTGTACTAGGAGTACAATGGTTACAATCTTTGGGGACAATAGCTTTTAATTTTCAAGAACTTTTCTTGAAATTTTTTTTAGAAGGAAAGGAAGTCTAATTATGGGGTATTGAAGGGAATCCGGGAAAGATAATAAGATCTAATTTCATGACAAAGATTCTAAATAAAGAACAACGAGGCGTAATTGCACAATTATGCTCACTAGAAATTCCAACATCAAAATCATCTATTTCTGCAGATCTCCAAATAGTCTTGGACAATCATTCCAAGGTTTTTGAAACTCCCAAAGGACTCCCACATATTCGTGATCATGATCATGCTATTCGTTTGATTTTAGGAAGTGTTCCTCCAAACATCAGGCCTTATAGATATCCTTATGTCCAAAAGAGCGAAATTGAACGTATGATTGCAGAAATGTTAGAGGTTGGTATAATTCAACCTAGTCAAAGTTCTTTCTCTGGTCCTATAGTATTGGTACACAAGAAGGATGGATCATGGCGCATGTGCGCAGATTATAGGGAGCTCAATAAGCTCACCATTAAAGATAAATTTCCCATTCGTGTGATTGATTAATTATTGGATGAATTACTTGAAGAAATTTATTTTACCAAGTTGGATCTTCGTTCAGGATATCATCAAATTAGAATGAAGACTGAAGATATTTCAAAAATAGTATTTCGAACTCATGAGGGTCATTATGAATTTTTTATCATGGCTTTTGGCCTTACCAGTGCACCTTCTACATTTCAAGGCTTGATGAATTCGATTTTCAAGCCCTTCCTTAGAAAATTTGTGCTAGTATTTTTTGATGATATACTAATCTACAGCGGGTCTCGGAAGGATCATGTTCAACATGTTGACAGGCTTCTCAAACTATTACAGGAGAAACAATTATATGAAAAAACATCCAAATGTTTCTTTGGAGTACAGGAGGTGGAATATATGGGTCATATTGTATCTCACAAGGGTGTTAAGGTAGACCATAACAAAATTAAAGCCATTAAAGAATGGAAAGTCCCCACAACCATAAAGCAGTTGCGAGGATTTCTTGGGTTAACAAGGTATTATCACAAGTTTGTTAAGAATTATGGGAGAATAGTAGCACCTCTAACAACATTATTGAAGAAAGATGGATTTTCATGGACTCCTAAAGCAACTAAGGCCTTTGAACATCTTAAAGAGTCAATGTACCTAGCACCGGTCTTAGCTACGCCAGACTTCACAAAAACCTTTATTGTGGAATGTGATGCCTCAAGAAATGGAATTGGTGATGTTTTAATGCAAGAAATAAGACCCATTGCTTTTGAAAGTCGTCCAATCAAAGGAAATTATTTACAGAAAGCTATTTATGAGAAAGAAATGTTAGCAATACTGCATGCACTAAAGAAATGGCGTAAATACCTAATGGGAAGACACTTCAAGGTAAAAAATGATCATGATAGTCTTAAACACTTTTTGGAATGAGGAATATATTCATAACATCATCAAAAATGGGTCACAAAGATGTGGAAGCTAAATGTTGTTGTAGATGCACTCTCAAGAAAGAATGAAGAGGTGGAAGCATTGCTTTGTGCCATTTATATTATCCAACCAGATTGGATAACTGAAGCAAGGGATGAATGGAAGAAGGAAAAAGAAGTGTGGACACTCATTCAAAAGTTGTAGCAATATCCTAGTACATCTGATACATTTAGTTGGAAAAATGATTCCTTATGGTACAAAGATTGCTTATATCTTTGTAAGAATTCCCAACTAAAACACAATATTCTTTTGGAATTGCACACTTCTACTTTAGGAGAACACTCTGGATTTTTAAAAACTTACCACAAGGTGAAGAAAGTTTTTTTTTTTGGATGGCCTTAAATCTGATATTCAAAAGTTTGTGGCGAAATGTTTGATTTTCCAGCAGAATAAAGTTGAGACAATTAAGACCCCGGGTCTTCTACAACCTTTATCCATTCCAAGTCAACGTTGGAGGAGATTTCAATGTATTTTATCACAAGTTTACCTAAGTCCAAAGGAAAGGGTGTCATCATGGTGGTAGTTGATAGACTTACCAAGTATGCACACTTTTGTGCATTATCTCATCCATTTAAAGAAAGTACAGTTGCTACTACATTTATGGACACAATTCAAAAGCTACATGGAAACCCAAGGGTTATTGTGAGCGACAGAGATCCCATTTTTACTGGAAATTTTTGGATGGAGTTATTTTCTTGTTTAGGTACTCAATTAGCTCATAGCTCATCTTATCATCCTCAATCTGATGGTCAAACTGAGATAGTAAATAAATGTTTGGAAGGATATCTTCGTTGTTTTGTATCTGATAAACAAACACAATGGGTCAAGTGGTTACCTCTCACTGAATGGTGGTATAACACTTCCTTCCATACTAGAGCAAAAATGACCCCATTTATGGCACTTTATGGATATCATCCACCGTCCATCACATCATATTTAAGAGAAAATTCGAAGGTTCAAGCAGTGGAAGATCACATTGAGCACTAACAAGAAGTTCTCCATCTCTTAAAGGATAACCTAAATTTGGCACAAAATCGAATGAAACAACAGGCAGATCAACATCACAGTGAGAATTTTTAATGTAGGAGACTGGGTATTTTTACGGCTACAACCATACAAATAAATGTCCCTCAAGCAAGCTACGAAGGATAATAAATTATCGCCAAAGTACTATGGTCCTCACAAGGTGTTGCAAAAGATTGGTACTATGGCATACAAATTGGAGGTTCTTGTTTGTTCACGAGTGCATCCAGTTTTCCATGTTTCATGCTTAAAGAAGGTTATAGGTGAAAATATTCCAGTTCAAACAATATTTCCAGAAGTTGATGAGGAAGGAAAAATCATATTGGAACCTGCAGTGGTCATGGAAATAAGAACTCGACAACTACGAAATCGATCAATTTCAGAGTATCTCATCAAGTGGAAGAACTTACCCACTGAATATTCTACATGGGAGGATGATAATTTTATACAGAAGCACCCAGAGCTACTCAAGCGTTGAGGACAAAATTTTTTTGAAGGAGAGGGGCATGTTAGGTCCCTATATTACTAGTATAGTCCCTTATTGTTGTTAGTGTAACCCCCTTATTGCTATTATTGTACCCCTGTAACCCCCATATTGTTATTATTGTGCTCTTAAATTATTATTGTTAGGTCAGCTAGGATTACATTATCGACCCACTAAGATTACATTATGGCCCCGTGGACTCCTATATATAGAAAGGAGGTTTTGAAATTTGTATCATCAAAGAATTGTTCATTCATGTAATGTATTGAAGGTTTCCCCCTCAAAGTGGCTTATTTCTAAGGCATTGATATCTCTTTTCTTCTCTTTTTGGATCTGGTTTCACAACAC